>JXSR01S004463.1:6178-18477 GCA_000969725.1 Ophiothrix spiculata
CAGTATCATAAGCAATTATTATTTATTTCAATATGTATTTTTAAAAACTAAAATAGTGTTAAATATCACCAGTTGAGTGTTTTTACATGTAAAAGTATAGGAAATGTATCATTTTTGGAAATTTTCAATAAACTTCGTCGCTTTGATCGGCCATATCTTGAATACCGTATGTCCGATTTTTACCAAATAAAAACTGTTCGAAAGTTAAAATTCCATAGATTTTGGCTATGTCATTATCTGAATTTTCTTATGGGTTTGTGAAATCCACGCCATGTCCCCCCTTAAGGAAAAATGGTGCTGTTACTGTAATTACAGCAAGTTAGACATTTTGCCGGAAACAATACACTTCCAGTTCCAGGTTAGGGACTTTTGCTGAGATCGTGTAACAGAACATTATGCACATGTATGGAAAGACAATTATGTTCTACCTAAATATAACAATAATTGACAGAATTTGACCCCGGACGGGGAACTCAGAGCGAGATCTAGTAGTGTATTTATCATACATGGCCTCGTTCTGAGTTCTGATTCCCCTCCCGATACTGTGAATTTACCCCATCAACGGCGGGAGTATGTCAATTATAGGTGTGGTCTATTCTTTAATTGATTTGCGTATACGCACAATATACTATACTCTTAGTGTTAAATTTCGATCTTCAATTTTGACGTAAATGGATGGCGCAATCGTTTAGCGTGCATTGGTATTTATTGAGAGGTCGTGGGTTCGAGTCCCATTGGCTTCCAAGTTTATTTTTTGCTTTTCTTTTTATTCTAAATTAGATCTTATAATTTTCTTAACATATCCCTATGTAAGACAGTTTTCTTTTGTTCCTTCTGTTTCCTTTTATTTGCAATTAATGTAAGCTAAAATACTGAATTTACCACTGAATCTATCATGGTACTGCAGCAGCCATACTCAGCAGAAATAGCCAAGGAATTATATAATATTGAATGGCTTTGAGGGTGATACAAGAACATATTGTATGAGCTAAAAAAAATATTGCACAAGTCGAAGACGAGTGCAATATTTTTTTAGCGAGTACAATATTTTCTGGTATCATCCGAAAATAAGCCATTCAATATTATTATTATTATTCATGTTATTATTTACATCAGGCTTTTGAAAATAACAATTGACACGAAATTATTTTCCTAGCTAATATAGTGGTCACTACATCCTATTGGTCCAATTGCATCTTCACTAACTTAAACAATTTGAAACTCGAATATTTGAAACTCAAATAATTGAACCTCGAGTCTATTTTAACTAAGTGACGCTTCATTGATCAATGATCACTTCCGGGGCTACATGATGTTTTGCGTAGAAATTTGATGTTTTATTTGAACTCATTGAACCAAGCGTCACATTCTGTTACGTGAGGCGTGTTTTACCCAAAATCAGCGCAATTTTTTAGTTAATCCGTTAAAGAAGTTTGTCGCTCTCTTTTGACCAAGTGGTTAAAATAAAGTCCAGAAGCGTAGAGTTTAGGTAAAAACGCAAAGACATAATTCGACCTCACTCAAGGAAAATGACCACTTTTAAAATCACACGAAAAGTCACTTATATTTCCAAAAATTCAATTGTTTTAAATTTTTTAATGTTTTCATAACATTTCATTCATATGCATGTCGAGAACGACCTTTCCTGTAATTTTTCATGAATAAAATTTCTGGCTGTCCCGACCCCCGTCAAACAATCAAATGTTTAGAGGTATTAACAAAGATTTATAACACACTATGTCACTATCTATCAACATTATACTAGGAGAAAGGGGACAGATTTAACCCTAGTCTTCCTAAGCCTTTTTCTGTAACACGTCTTCCTGAGGGAAGGGGGTGGTTACCACCCCCCCCCTGTGATTTTGATTTTGGGACCCCCCAAAGTTATATTGTTTGATACTATAGTATAGGGTAGGGTCATCTCTTTCCATTGATATCAAGATCATGAAAATCGGTCGAGGCGTTACGTAATTATGACATCACAAAGTATTTCTGTACCGGAAAAATCGAATCGTCAAAATGACCACAAAGGATGTAAAAACAATTATCAAAATGCGCGGGTTCGCTTTGTTTTGCGTTTTGGTGCAATCGGCGATCATCCGTTAGGGGGTTCCCCCCCCCCCACCCCCTTAGGAATACGAGGGTTAAACATGACCGTAAAATTGTCCCAACCCCGGGGACCACTCAAATATAATGTTGCAGACATAGCGTGACCAAGAAAAATGTGAATCTTTTGAAGGGTGAATCAGGTGACACCATAACTTAGGGTATCAAAACAATCATTTTCAAGAAAAAGTGTACTTTGTTGTTTTCAGTTTCAACACATTGTTCGGTTTTTCATGAAGATATATTATACAAGCCGCCTAATGAATGCATGAGTGTTGCATACTTTGTATCAAAAATTTTTATGCTCGACATACTAAATTTAGGGGGCAAGTAGCAACAAAATGATTTTGTAGGGGGAAAGGGTGGGGAAAAGAGTTTGTGATTATACTCGTACATGAAACTTTTCACCCATTTTTTTCATATATCATGTCATACATATTGTGATTGAATTTTAAGGAAAAAATGCATACATCCGTACAAGTTGCAATTATTTCGGAACATACCGTAAACATTTTATCACAAATTTCCATTTTTTTTTCAAAGGCCAAAATATCAGTGCATAACAGATATGTTGGCGTTCTGGGCAGGGGGAAGCTTCTGTAAACCTTCCGGGAAAAGAGAGGGAAAGCAGCAAATGAGGAAGAAATAGAGCTGTGAATTATACCGCTATTTACACTGCCGTAAAACATGCGCCATTGTTTCACAAATTGTGTTAAAAATAAACCCATTATAAGTACCAAACTTTGCACAAATACCGTACATCAAAAGTGTGCCTTATATTGTAATTTTGTACTTTTTGGTGATTATATTTTTCTGGGCTCCTATTGGCTCCTAGTACCTTGCCCTAGACGCTACCACTCGTAGGACAATTGAATGTGTGCAGCACGATAAAACACTCACTCGACTCGGGTCACCTAAATACACTTTGTTTTGTATTGTGAATTGTCCTGTATGGATATTACTCGAAATATCTGGTCAAAAAAGATCGCCCGGCGATTATAACTGCGAATATATGAAGATAACTTGTATAAGTATAAATTAGAGGCGCTGTTTTGTGAATCAGAATTCAATTAATGTCAATTTTGTTGAAAATTATGAATTCATGACGTAATATCCTGTCTTTGCTATAATGTCGACTTGTCACATATTGTAATGGGACTTGTCCGATACCATAAAGCTAACGCTACATACAATTCTATAGATCGGGCTAAAGATACAGATACACCACAACACAAAATATGGGGATTTATAGTCCATATCGATAGTTGACATAATCCCGTCGTTGATGGGGTAAATCCACAGAACCGGACGAGGTTTCGGAACTCAGAACGAGGCCAAGTATGATAAACACACTACTTGCTCTCGCTCTGAGTTCCGTTCCCCGTCCGATTCTGTGGATTTACTTCATCAACGGTGGGATTATATCATTTATTGATATGGTGCTGACTTTATTATTATTACGAGCTATCCCAATTTGCAATACTATAAAGTCACATTATAATATTTCGTTGAGCATTCCGTTGACCGTCGATATAAGATAGGTTTACCACAACACACAACGCAATTGTGCATTATGGGATATAGTGTATAGTATAAATATGCAAGCTTTGTGCAACCTTGATGTCAGTCAGTCAGTCAGTCCGCAAGTCACATGATTAGCGGCGAGGGCAGTGATTTTATATTAGCGAAATTCATGCACAGGGATGTTGGACGACTGCGAGTAAAGCAAAACTATAAAAACAATTCTCGGGTTGTTTGATTTCTAACGAGTGTGACGACCGGCTTACCTCGAACATACGCGGCACGGGCATGTCACGAAACGGCACGGCACGGCCCCATGGGGGCCACTTATCTTAGACGATGGGGTATCATCCGTGAACAAAAATTCACGTAAAAAGGGCAGTTTTTTCCCATCTCACACCTTACACATATCCGTAATGGGGTACAAACCAAAGAGAAACCCTCAGCAAAAGGTTTTTATTTCTTCTTTCTTTTATCACATTTTGATCGATACCTTGATAAAATATATTTTTAGTGATTATTCTGCACTTCTAATCATTATTATCTGTGCCGTGCCCCCAGGGGGGGGGGCAATTATCATTTTCAAGGGAGTATCATCCGTGAACATTTGTTTTCAAAAGGAACCCTAAGTAAGTATTTGTGCCAGACCTAAAATACACCCAAAAGCACAGAAAAATCAAATGGTTTGCTACCCTGAATTATTGTTGTTTCCCAACCCTAAACAAGTTACAAATTTTGTAATGAATGAATGAATGAATGATGTGTAAATATTAATAATCCTTTGTGATCAAATATATGAAAATAAAAAGATTAAAAATTTTGATACCGGAGCAACTGAATATTCATACTAGCATTTGGTATGCAGCATTGGAAACATGGTTGCAGAATTTTGATCCTGACGATTTCATGTATATAATTTGCTGAAATGGCTTTTAGATTTCCCGATAAGTATCCATAGTAATTTTTGTATCATCAATGTTGCAGAAATAGTTTAATGTACCAACAAATGTCCTCTTGAAATTTCGTTATTTTGAAATGATAATTCCTCGGAATATTTAATGTCGTGCAAAAAGCACAATCTTTGCAAACAACCAAAATTATTTTTTGTATATGGGTATAATGGCCGGAGTCAGTCTAATATGGCGATATTGAAGCCCTGATATTAATGAACGATTCATCTTTTAGTAGGGGTGTGTGTTAATTTGCAAATTTTGACATTTCAATGCGGGGCCCCTTCAAAATATGGTATCACCAATACAAATCAAGAATATGAAAGAAATTTTGAGAAAAAAGTTGCATAACCCCCCTGTACACACCCTTTGAAAATTTGCTGACAAGGTTTCCAAATTCGACAGGTTTTAAGTAGCAGACGACGCTTTGCATGTACAAACATACATTATTTTGTACATAAAATCAATTTTAAACTATCCAATATCATTTTTAACAAATAATCATATGTGAAAGTATTAAATGACAAATCATTTAGCATGTTTAAAGGCATAATTGTAATTTTGTGGGCAAGGGTAACCTCATTTTTTGCTTATTTAATACATAATGAGATATTTCCATAGAAAAACAATTATGGCAAGGGTAAATGCATTGTAAGGGAAGTAATAAAGTGCATAGGAAATAATATCTGACAAGCAATAACCAAAAGTTTTCCCCAATCATGGTGAATAGTCAAAAATGAGACAAAAGTTTTCCCCAATCCTGCTGACTGTTATGTGGCGGGGTGACTGTACTCAACTTTGGTTTGGGTACGGACATAGGGCTTACTGCTGCGGAAAGTCTGAGGTACCACCCCTAAAAAATTTCAAGAAAAACGGGGGAGCGCTTCACACTGAGAAAAGAACTGTGGTAAATAAAACATGCATGATTTCTTTTTTTCGGAAAATCACACCTTATGATTACAGTAGGACCCAACGATTAAACTTAAACCATGGTTAATTTGTGTAATCCGCTATAGTTGATGTTGTTCCTCCTCTAGTTCCAATTTATTTAGAGCCCCGCAGGGCAACATAGACCAATGGATCTCACTTACACCTTACTTGTTGAAATTGATCAAGGCAATCAAATTTTACAATAGAAAATCTGTTGGAAATTCTTATTATTTTCTTTATTTTTTGCTGCATTTTTTCTCCATTTTCCCGAAAAGTGTTCTATCGCAAAATACCCCTTTTCGGGGTGAGTCATCACATTTTTGTTAAGACCAAGGAATTGTTATCTTGGTTAGGACAAGGTTTTAAGACTTTTTTTTTTAACTTGAGCTGATTTCGAATGATGATTTTCTTAGAAAATTGTATGTTCAGGTCTAACATCTTTCCCGACCAGTAGTTAGATCCTATGCAAATGAGATTTTAATAATCAATTTAATTTTTCGATCTGGCGATCAATATTTAAAAAAATTGGTTGCGATACTTTTTTTTTCTTGATCTTTGCAAATAATTAAAAACGTGAAAATGAAAAGAGCTGGCATTTACTGCTTTTTTTTTTGGGGGGGGGGGGTGGACAGTCACATATTGCAACAAAGCTATATACTAGCATTATGATACCTGCAGTTCATGTGGTATGTAGTAATAATTAGTAATAATTTCATTGTCTTTAAATTACTAAAATGTCTTTATATTACTAAGCCAATGAAGCGCACTGACATATCAAACTGCCGCAGAATTTCACAAACAATTCATTCAGTTTTTTTAAAAAATTTCATTCACAAAATAAATCGTGTTGTCAAAACATAATTCAAATGACCTTCGAGCAAACCAGCTCTAACTCCTGAAGGGGCTAGCGAAAACTTTTATTTGACCTTGAAATTCAAGATATTGATATTAGGCACTAAAATGGTAAAAAATATCCAATTTAATTGTAATATATCAAATTCTTCCCGTGGTTGTAAGGAGTAAAAAAAAGTCAGTTGTTATACAAACTTCATATGTTCCGTTTTGAGATAGGGGTCAAATAAAAAAAGTTTGTTGACCTTTCTTATTATATTCAAATGATCAAATTGCCCTGATATGATTTCAATGAAAACATGCAAACATTCAATCATAATGTACTTTATGATTGAAAATAGAAAAACCCTCAATATAAAAGGAAACTCCACTTTTTTCAATTGTTACATTTTATTTATTTTCAACAATATTCACCCGTCATGATTAGTCTAAATTTCAGTCGCTTGAGCACATATTTCATCTCAGCACAGTCTTTTCTACACCCATTAACACCCCCACTAATGATATTAGAGTTACAACTTACCCAAATCTTAAAGGCAAGAGAGATTCAATATTCACAATCCGCATTAAGGAAGAGAATGCATGGGTGTTGTTCCAGAGAATGGTCTGTTACTGTAATAGCAATTTTGCCGGAAACTATCTATACTATTCAGTTCCAAGCTTAGCTAATAAAATCAGGATTGTTTAACATTATGCATAGTCATTAAAAATCTGATTATAAAGGATATGATGTCATGCATTGTTTAAAGCAACACTCTACAGAACCCTGCTATGGGCGCACTATATACAGTGTGTCCCAGAATGAAGTTATCAAGATTTCAATTCCACATAATTCAAAAACTAAAATACCTCAGACACTGAAAGTTAATGACAATCATGCTTGATGTCTTAACTTGCTTTGATGCAAAAATAAAGAAAATCCATGCATTAATTATCTAGAAGTGAGCGTTTGAAGCTCCAGAGGGGTTTGGACACTTTTCCCAGCTTGAAGAGGTTGTAAAAATCCAGCGGTAATTTTTGCAGCGGAAGTATATAAGCTTGGATGTCATCTTTACAAACATTTCTGTTTGTTTTGCATGTTGCGTAACCCTGATGATGCCTTGGAGTCTTAATAAAGGTTCAGCAGAATGTTACAAGTCGGCTTCTACCTCGGTGTCCACACACTTCTTTTTTTTTCAATTCCTTCTTTCATGTCTGATACCATGATAAGCTTCTTATTTTCTGATATTTTAAAGACGGGTTACTTATGCAATTGGAATATCTGGCTCCTGGAAATGTTAAATAAATCTTTCCATTAATTGTTTCAATGATATTTGCACTTTCCAGGTATTGGTCAATCATGATACTTTTCATTGACCAATAAGGTGTTATATTTGCTATGAATTACCTTATTCCTACAACCACTGCTACCAGTTAAACAGCCCTTTAGCGTATTTTCATATGGCCTACTGAATGATTTTCCTACACGATTACCTAACAGAACATGTTAAATGATTTTACAGAATGAAAAAGAACCAGATTTACGTTAATTATAATCTAAAAAAACAAAGACATTTACAATTGATAAATATTATCATGCATGCATGACTGTCTGTAAAGATGGCGTTCTTCTTTGCATGGTTATGCTGCAAATCTCCGTGGTATTATTATATACAACTTTCCCGAACTGGGAAAAGTGTCCAAACCCCTATGGAGCTTTAAATGCTCGTTTCTAGAAAACTAATGCATCGATTTTCTTCATTTTCACACCACAGCAAGTCAAGACATTAGGCATGATTGTCACTAAGTTGACTGGAATTATTTGGTTTTTGAATTGTGTGGGGTTGAAATATTGATAACTTCATTCTGGGACACACTGTATATATTAACGAATGTAAGCATATGTGTGAACAAAAATGTGGAAAATATGGAATAAGAGTGGTTTTTGTGACTGCAACATGTACCCAGCGTGTAAGGGTCTCACAATCATTGATTGTAGAGAAAATGGATGTGTTTTGACACCAAGTGTCCATGCTTACCATCGATGCTTATTAAAGATACAATCAAAATCACTTTTGATTTCATTTACACCTTACCATAGGTCACTACATACATAAGTCACATTACCGAAAGAAATAAAAAACACCCTTGAGATGAACTTGTAAGATAGTTAAGTAAGGTCCCTTAAAAGTCATTACAGAAATGACAAATCTTCCATTTTTGGCACAGATGTTCAGTTCACCACACGATTTTCGAAAAAACTGGCTCCAAAAACGTCGAGCTATTTTTGGGTCAAAATATTAATTTTTGGTAAACAAATGTGATTTTTGCTATTTTGACATATAAAAAGACAAAATGTACTTCTTTCTTTTACAATTTACTTAATATTGTAATATTTGATGCTCTTATAAAAGGTTACATCTTAAGGGAAGATCTACAACAATTATTTTTTTAATATTTTTTATTGAAGATGGTATGAACTTCATATTTGGTGTCTAGGATACTTGGGTGACCAAAAAAGCAAAAATTTAAAAAAAAAGTACCTAATTTGAAAATTTTATTGGTAGCCATCTTGAATTGTTTGTGTCGGATTTCAAAAGAGTAAATGTCCCCAACCGTAGATGCTAGAGACTTCATTCTTTTTTGAATGAAAGAGAAAAGGAAAACTAAAAAAAGTATCGAATTAGATTTTTTTCTTTTGACTTAGTTTTTTTAATAGCAAAATTAAATCCGATCAAAAAATGTAATTTTTGGATCAAAATAAGTGCACCGTATGCATTAAAACGCACCGTATGCAAAAACGAACAAAAATATAAAGAAAAAGAGAAAGGGGCGGAGAAAAAAATAATAAGAAAGGGCATGCAGGGAAAGGGAAAGGGAGGACAGAAAGAAGATATTAAAAGGGTAGAGGGAAACTTAGACAGGTCAGGGCCGCCGTTACGGGCCCAAGGACAAACCTTTAAGTAACGGGCCCCTTGGTGTACCTCCGGTAGATGAAAAGTAGGACCACCCGGTACACATTTGCGCACAAAACTAGGGGTCTTTCGGTAACATCATAAACTTATGTGGGGCATGATATCTGCACCTCACTGGAAGAACATTACCCGCCATCTTGCCATGAGCTTGAATACAGTTCTAATCTTTAAAAGAATGTAACAAACCCACAAATCAATGGAGAATTTGTATCTCTGAGAAAATCCCTTAACAAACATATCAATGTTACACTTACCATGGAAATACTTACAAAGACATTGTAAACTACCTCCTTTTATCAAGATCAAGCTGAATGGTATTTCAAAATATGTTATAGATGCACTTTGCAGATTTCTATATTCTTTGACTCAAAAGACAAAGTTTGTGACGTTTTTGCATGTGCTCGTCCTGATCTTTCCGATTTCACTGGTAATGTTCTGTTTCTGGCCAGGAATAGTATAGGGTCTTGATATACTGTCCTTGAGATAACCCGAAAAAAAAAAAAGTTGGACTGTCTTATATCATGAGAGTGAGGTGGCCAATGGTGTGTTTGCTTTAAGCAATACGATAAAAGTTGATGAATATATTTTAATATCGGTTTTGCCGAGTGAGGTGTAGCATCGTCATGGCGAAGTGACAGAAGAGTGTCAACAGTGAATGGTACAGTGGTTCAACCACTTTGAACTTTCAGACCATCTTGTTTTCTAAGGAGGTTTCTGATTGCATAATGTTTGGTACTAAAATAATTCTAAAAGTTGCAATACTAATATTGGTTTTAAAGTTATTAACATTTAAAAATGTGCGATTAATTTTTGGACACCCTGTACATCAATTCTAAATCATTTATTTTGGCAATATGCAAAATGATATAGAGCATAAATATAGTCTACATTAATTAATAAAAATCAAAATTATAAATACAGTCACCATTTCCAAAATCATGAATATAAACGTGGTTCTGCATCTTTAGAATCATTATTTTAAAACCATCGATAAAACATAGTTGATTTGTACAAAAACGAGTGCATATAAACTTGCACCATTTCTGAAATCATTAAGAATAATGATAATAATAATTATATGATTACACAAATTAATATGGCCCCATTTCCAAAATAGTTTATGAAAAAATGTTATGAAAAATCCTCCTCCATGTACTGATCTTAAAATTGGTTCCTCCACTCTCAGCTATGTTCATCATGCCAAAATCCTTAGTATCCATATCCAGGACAACCTTAAATGGGACTTTCATGTGGACACCATTTGCAAAAATGCTGCCAAACGTCTATTTATGCTTCGCAAATTGAAAAGATTTGGGTTAGATGTGAATGAACTGGTATCTGTTTACACTTGTTACATCCGTCCTATTCTGGAATACGCTGATTCTATCTGGCACTCATCCCTAATAACTGGTCAACAGTCTTCCATGATTGAGCGAATCCAGAAGAGGGCCGTAAAAATTATCTTTGGTCACAAGAATTACATTTCTTATCATCATGCTTTGAACACCGTTAATTTGGAATGCCTCTCTTCCAGGTGAGAGGCCCACTGTGTGAATTTTGCCAAATCACTGTCTAATAATGTGCGTACCAGTGGTCTCCTTCCTCTCAGAAGAAAGGATTGCCGTAGCAGAAGTCTGAGGAATGATGAACAGTTCTCCCGATACTTTGCGCGGACGGATAGATTTGCCAACAGTCCTATCCCCTACTTCATTAATTTGCTTAATAAGTAGGTTTTTTCTGCTGCTTCTTGGCATCATTCCTTTGCATTTCTGCATTGCCTTTGATCTTTTTGTCTTGTTTTTCCTTGTATTTATATAATATTTCTTGTTATCTCATTATAAGACTAAGGATTTAGATTACAAATAGTTTACAAATTGTAATTGACAAAAGAAATATCTAATTAATCTTACTACACAAAAGAGACCTGTTAATCAAAGTATAGGATAGGCTATTGCCTTCGACAAGAGCAAAAAATCCCTGGCCGTTTTAGTTGTGCTTTTTCTCGTGTAAACACAAAAGAATTGTTACAGATTGCAATTTCGGAAGTGGGGATTATCAATACTTATTGACTCTAGTGAATAGAATAGGTAATGGTTTAACAAAATATTTTACAACAGATTACAAAATGCATTGTTATGCACGGACAGAACATTTGAACTCAAGCATTGTCGCCTATTTCAAAAGCACTCTATAGACCAGTGGTGGTAGGACGATCCCTTTTTCAACGCACGGGACCACAGGAACCACCGAAATAAAAAATACTGGCTTGAATTAAAATGGAACAAGGATGATGCGACCACGATCACGTGTTTATTTATCTTTTTCTTAAGTTTTTATTTGAAAATAGGGAAATATTTACAGTTGCAAATAACCCCAGAAATCACTCCGGGAAGATCACAAACCTATTATATGCAAAAATTCCTCGCGCTCGGACAAAATCGTAGGCTACTGACAACGTCTCCCCGTGCCGTGTCGACGGCCGTATGAATTGGTATTGGACAAAATATACCGGTATCAATTTGTTTTTATATTGAAAAAAACCCACATGTACTGAATTTAAAAAAAATAATAAAACCTGAAATACTGATGTAAATCATGAAAAGAAAAAAATTTAGAAGTTACAAAAAAAGAAAAACAATACTTCGATGGTAACTTGCCGAACTCTGGTCTCCCGCGTGGTAAACCTAGACCATAACCAGTTACTGTAGGCCACGGTGATTTACGATGTTGGGATGGAATTTTAAACCACAATTTTAAACACCTTGCGCCCTATGACCTACGATTCGGCGCATCAGATTGATGAATATTAATGAGGTAACCGTTTTCACAATAATTTTCGCAATCGCTCACTTTCAAAATAATCAGAATATCTTTTTAGTTTTCCGGGGTTGAAGTCCCAACCCCATCGGTTTTGAAATCTGTATATTTTCATACACTACATAAGGGCATAAAATGAAATTTTTGAGCTTTAATTAAAATTCAAGTT
>JXSR01S004463.1:51991-62516 GCA_000969725.1 Ophiothrix spiculata
TTCTCAATAGTTGCTGATGCTCTCTTTAAATAATCTGATTCCATTTGCCTTGCTCTTTCAATTTGGCTTTTCAGTTCCTCACCTTTTGTTAGAAGCTCGTTCATGTGAGACTCAATACATTCGTCAATTTGTCTTTCCACTTGTTGGTAAAACTCTGCATTTTGAATTTCAGCTGCTTTTAATTTTTGATGGTAGATTCTTAGGTGTGTGTGGATCCACAAATAGTTCAAAACAGATTGGACATGAAAGATCATCTTCGGCAGATGACGCAGCTGCTGCCATTTTGAATGTGATCTGGAAAAGGGATAAAGAAAGCATATATTATATCAAAATAATAAAAAAACCACGTGTGATATACTCTACATTATTAAAATTGCAAATATTGAGTATTGGCCTTCTTGAAGGGATTTCCTAAATTTGATACGATTGTAGTTGATGCATTTAGAAGTTTCTTATCAATACTTATTATGATCATAATACCGGTGTAATGAAATACAGCGTCCGTGTGACTGAAATGTCCTAGCCACTATTACCGTAAATTGTGTAGAACGTATTTGTACATGTGCGATCAATAAATCATCGATTGCGATTTAATCCGTGTAGTTCAATTACACCCGGACGCCTTGTTATGGGGGTAACTCAGTATCATTACACCGGCGCTTATAATGCGCAATTTCAACAGCAATGATCAGTGTGCATAACAATGGAAAATATAAATACAGAAATATATATACTTATACACAAAAATAAAAAGGTACACAAATGAATGCATTAGTTCATTACTGTAGTCTTCAAGCAATTTTTAAAACTTGAAACCGAAGAAGCAGATCTTGTTGCTGTTAAAATCTGATTCCTTAAGGCTCTGTCACACATCACGAAACGTACAAATAACGAACTAACAACGTACACTGGTTTGGTAATTGAAACACATGTATATCGATGACCAAACAGTGTACGTTATTCACACGGTACGGTGATGTGTGACACAGCCTTTAGAGTATGTCCATAGACAGAAAAGGACATATCCCTAGCATAAATAGATTAATTTATCGTATGATTTTGTTCAAAATATAGATGATTTTGCGTAACAAATCCAGAAAATTGTACTCACGACTTTAGCTTTCACCATCTTGGCTGATGGCTTGATCACAAGTGACTTGGTCCACTGCACTTTCCGAGAAACTTGGTAGTAGTCGTTTTACCAGGTCGCTGATGTTTTGCGATAAGCAGTGTGTCATACATGTGATCTAGAGTGTATCCTTCATCGCGGTTAAATGTGTTGGCCCCCTTCTTGCGTATTTTTATGGCTTCCCAAGCTTTCCTTCATATGTATTAGAGTCTCTATCGAGAATTTCTGCTTTTTCCACTGCACTTTCCGAGAAACTTAGTAGTAGTCTCTTTACCAGGTCGCTGATGTTTTGCAATAAGCAGTGTGTCATACATGTGATCTAGAGTGTATCCTTCATCGCGGTTAAATGTGTTGGTCCCCTTCTTGCGTATTTTTATGGCTTCCCAAACTTTCCTTGCATATGTATTAGAATCTGTGTTTTTATCCATGGATGTTTTCCTAAATAAAATGAAATGAAATGAAATGAAATTGTTGCTTTGTCCCATTCTATTATGTGATTCTCCATAGCAGTGTGTCGTATGGTCCTATGCAAATGAGCTTATATTGAGCAATATGTATTCCAGATCTCGCGATAGATATTACAAAATCTTGGTTACGAGATTTATTTAATTAACGTGACCTAACAATAAAGCTGACTTTGAACCCCTGTTATTTGAACAAAGAGAAAGTAAATGCAAATTGGGAACGTGAGTATAAAAATTTGGAGTTTTTCCTTTAAAATGTGAGTGAATTTTTTGCTATTGGTAAAAAATGATGCATTATACAAATTTCAACCCCTACATCAATCTTATTTTTCTTGAAGATAAAAAGACGTCAGTGTGGTCGATTCCACTAGCAAAAATATCAAAACTCAGATTGATGAAATTTGGAAAATATATTTTGCCTATAAGACTTTAAAACTGAAGATAAAACAAGAAGAAATAAATACGCTGATGTGGTGTATGAAAGGTACCTAATATCGGCTCTTCACAAGGCGATATCAAGGCACCAAGATTCGACAACCAGCACCTTTGTCACGACGGGTAGAATCTGATACCAGCAGCGCGCATGCAGCTCGGACCTTGCGCTTTGAATGGCTTGGCCATCGCTGTGCTGAAATATATTGCATTTCATGTGAACATTAATGAATCTGACATGTGTTTTTTGACTGAGAAGTAGCTTCTTGGGTTCTTTTATATAAATTATGTCACAAATTCGTGAAGTTTATTCATGACAGTGAATAATTGAAGAAAAATCAACACGCCACGGCAAAAAAAATGTAGAAATTTACAAAACGAATATGACGGGAATCAAACCCGCGACTTTCTGCATAAGAAACTTGTGTTATAACCGCTTAGCCACAAACCTAGCTTGTGTGAGCTATCGGCATTTATTAACTATATCCTACGCATTCAAATCTGTTGTTTACGTTGCATTACGCATGCGCATTGATCATTTTATGGTCAAATTTCACTGTGATTTGACACACAAGGGCAAATATACTACATCAAATCTGTTTTATCAATATTTATCGTAAGATATTGGGATGACCACTCTATCACGGCACTAGCCCCTACGACCAGGTCAGAGTGCTTAGACTTCACGTCATAAAATTTAGAAATACCTTTATTTAAGAGATGCGCAGAATATATTACTGATCACGGAATTCTTAAAGATAAACAATTTGATTTTCGTCCCAAACATTGGACACAAACGGCTGTTGAATTTCTTGTTACTATACTGCTGTTTAAAAGCACAACACCACAACTGCAAAATTTCTAGATTAATCAAAAGTCTTTAATTACAATGGATTATGGTATACTTTGACACAAATTGAAGTGTACTGGAATGGTTTAAAAGTAATTTATGCAAGAGAAAGCAATTAGTTTCTTACAATTATTGTAATTAATTCAGACGTTCAAAAACTTGTATGCGGTGTTCCACAGGGCTCATTGGACCCTCTTCTATTTATTTTATATGTAAATGACATTACATATATATCAGAGGTACTCGACTTTATACTTTTTTGCTGACGATACTATTATCCTATACTTAAACAAGGATACATACATGTATAACAAAATAAATACAATCAACAAAGAACTTGAGGAAGCCAGTAACTGGTTGAGTTTGAGCAAGGTATCTGTAAATGCCAGTAAAACAAGCTATATCTGATATAATTTTGGGTCACTATATCCCAAATCACTGCATGTTGACTGCATTTCAAAAATTGTATCTAGAAATCTAGTGTCATTAGCTAATTGAAACACTTCAGTCCGAGTCAATTATTGCATACCGGCGTAAAAGTAACCAGGGCCCTAGGATCAAAGTCCACCTTCCATCCCGGGGGGGGTACTCAAGTTTGGTTTTGGTAGGGGTGTGCCGCTGGGAAATTTGAAGTACCACCCATGCATATACCAATTTTCAAGAAAAAGGGACCCATCCATATACCAAATCCCCCAAATTTTGAGTCTAAAGTTATGCAAAAATCGAAATTTTCTCCGAAAATTTACCCTAATTTGGCGCAAATTTGTTGATTTTTGTTTGAACAAAATTTGCGCCATTTTGGCGCAAATTTTAGAAAATTTTGGAAAAAAGACCCATCAAAATACCACATTTTGCAAAGAAAAAGGACCCATTGGAATACCAGACAGCCTGATTTTGCTACCCAAGTTTG
Organism: Ophiothrix spiculata; assembly: GCA_000969725.1. Classification (NCBI taxonomy): domain Eukaryota; kingdom Metazoa; phylum Echinodermata; class Ophiuroidea; order Amphilepidida; family Ophiotrichidae; genus Ophiothrix; species Ophiothrix spiculata. Next base: position 55,777 of record JXSR01S004463.1, read on the forward strand.
CGGCACATCCCCGTAATCACTTTTGTACTAAGTACCCCCCCCCCGGGCCTTCCATAGACCATAACGAAATAAACCATAAAACTATATGTTGCATGGCAGTTAACTAGTTAAGAGTTACTATACTGTAAAACTCGCACAGTAAGATTAAGGGACTGTGATTCCTATAATACCTTGGTATTTTATATCACATATTGGTCTTACCGTATCTAAATTTAAAGCATTTTGGTCTTTTCTTTGTCATAATTAGCTATTATTAGAAACATTTTCTTGTCATTTAATTCATTTGAATGAAAATTAATTGCACAATTTTGTCCCTAATGCCTCACCATCAATTCATATTATTGAACCAACACATATATCAATATCATATATCAACTAACATAAAAAAACAGATAAATATGAATTAATCTGTTTTTTTTATAACATTCACGTTTCCAGGTTGGCCCAAAGGGTATGACAAAGACATAGAACTCCCGGGGGTACTCCATTTTTTTGGTATAGGTATGTGCCACACGGGTTATCTAACTTAGGGTATTGCGGAACTGATTTGTTGTCAAAAATCGAGTCTATGAAACTGATTTTTCTCCAAATTGAGGTCTCAGGAACTGCTTTTTTTCCAGTAAAATTACGACTGTAGGAGCTGAAAATCACAAAAAATTAGGCTGAATACTAAACACTTTTTGGGGCTATTTTCGTTGAAAATGGGTGTCTTCATATCTGAAGTAATCTTGAAATGGACATCGTACAAATAAAGAAAATAATAATTTCAAGCCGATTTTCTGTTATAAAATTTGATGGCCTTGATCAATTTCAAGTAAGGTGTCATTTTAAAGCTTAGAAAATGCTGTAAATGATGCAATGATCAAATCAAAATTGATATCATCTGCAAAGTCCCCCCTTTCGGGGTGAGCCATCACATTCAGACTGCCCATCATAGCAGGTAACGGCTGATACTAATTAGTCAAAATTTTGGGGACAGCTCGCTAGTCCGACAACTCGCTAGTCCGACAGCTCGCTAGTCCGAAAGCTCGCTAGTCCGACGGCTCGCTAGTCCGAATTGTAGTTTAGGCTCGCCAGTCCGAATTATGAAAAATGCTCGCTATCCGAATATCAAAAACAGCTCGTGAGTGCATGGTAGTGGAAGGTTTTGGTGCAGAGATACGGGCCAATCAAGTGCTTATACTGATTAGCGGTTACCGGCGTCTTATTTGGGATAAGACGTCGGATCCCAGCGTATGGGAGAGGAGTCTTGAAAGGTATGGCGTTATATTAGATGAGAAATTGTTTTTAGGACCGGAGCGGCGGAACGTTCCTGTTTGTAGGACCATGCCGTATCGACGTTCCCGTTTTTAGGACCGTGTGTCTATATTTTCTAAATAAAATTGGACCTACAGAAGATGATTAGTCCTTGGTCAGCCCCATCGCTTCGTCGCTATCGCTTCCTCAGCTCTACTTTATGCCTTATTAGTTCTTACCTAAGACGCTACGCTCCCAGATTTAGCGACGTTCCGTTCAATTTCTCATCTAATATAACGCCGTAGAAAAGGGGGTCTTGAGCGCAGCACATACCTTCCGTCAATGTAAGATACGAGATAGAACTCCAAACCCATGCACAAAGCACACACTGGATAGCTATACATATTTAAGGCCAAAAATAACACCATACCGGTGTAATGAGACCGAGTGTCCCCATAACCTAGGAGTCTGGGTCTAATTGAACTATAGTATTTTTTTTAAGTCAAGGCACCTCATTAAAAGTTATGGGTCGTTCCACTCATGGTGAGAGGTAAAAGGATTTACATTCATACAACCAATAGAATTGAAGTTTTGAGAAAGGCCATAATTATAGTTAAACATTATATGGTATTCATTATCTGATTGGAAGCAAAAGCTTTGAAGGTGTTTGTTATCATTTGATTACTACTTCATACATATTTCTGCACATATGCATTGTTTCTTCGCTGATTATAGATTATTTTATATTTATAAAATGACATTACCTCAACAAAGCATGGTTTGAACATTTAAATGTGCATCTTTTAATATTGTACTGATATATGATGAAATAGTTAGAAACAGAAAAGCACGCATAACACATTGAAATTTTCATGTGGCATATTTGATCACGTTACATTGATCCGCGTTTCAATTCTTTTCAAATTCTCCGAACCATATAAAAGTCTTTCACGCTCATTACTCTGTTAACAGCTTTTGGAGATAACATACCGATGATCTTTGCTGTACAAGTAGTCAAGTTAATTGCCCCACAGTAAATACATAGGCCTATTATAAACCAAACTTCACATTAACGCAATGCATGCAGGGATTGTACTCATTGATGAGAGGATCCTTGTCCTTATCTAATTAAGAATATGCTCTACCTGTGCCATTATGCAAGAGGTGCCCGGACTTTAAAAAAATATTATAAACGGAATAAGTCGTAATCAATGATTTATTGCTCGCACATGTCCAAGTACGTTCTACACAACTGAAAAGCAGCTAGGACACTCAGTCACACGGACGCTGTATTCATTACACTGTACCGGTATGGCTTTAAGGGTAAATGACCTCCATCTGCTCAAGAAAATATGAATCCTTGCTATTTACGTATATAACAAGTGGTCAGAAGAAGTGGTCAAAATAAGTGGTCAGGTTACGGAAACACCGCTTGTCGTGTGATAACTTCAACAGACATTCTGAATCCAGCTTTAGGAATTTCTTAATCCTCAAAAAGTTTGAATCGAGTCAATGCACAGTTGCTCAATTTCCTTGCCTTATCTTTAATTTATCATAAACCAACAACATAAACAGACAAATATATCAACTTTCAGAGCAGTACAAATTCCATGTCAGTATTTTCTTGCCTTTTCTAAATGTATCAGTATATAGTATTTATCTCGCATTATGTAAACATGGTTTTGATAAACACGGCTTAATTATCATCATTTTGGATAACAGGACCAAGGTCCCACCAAAACTTGTAGTGTTTGGCTTAACGGTTGGTGTTATTGTTAAAATCCAGTTAAGGTTAGGGTTAGAGATTCAGCTTCATGGTTTTGATCCAAGTTTTGGGAATCCTGCTTTGTTAGGCGTTGGAGCACAATTAGACCACAACTTTGTGCGGCCAGCCGCAACCTGGTCACAGCATTGATTTTCCAAGATGACGACCATAGGCTTGATCATGCACCTCTAAATAATTTCAAAACATGTTATGAATATTTTACAATAATCTTCAGGTGAACAATCAAGCCTACGGTCAACATTTTGGAAAATCAATGTTGTGGCCAGGTTGCGGCCGGCCGCACAAAGTTGTAGCCTAATTGTGCTCCAATGCCTTAATTGTTGCATGAATCAAGTTGCAATATAGATAAGTTTATGATAAACAACAATAAAGTTTTCTGCCTCTTTTCTTCAACCATCTGATTTTCTCTAAATGATTGATATTTATCCAAGAATGTAAACAAAACTAACCTTGTTTTCTAGAATAATTATGCTACACAAATTTAAAGTTTAGCCCGCATTCTTTAACTTTTTACCCCTTGGACAGAAGTCTTGAGGATGGTGAACCATTCTTGATGAATTTGTAGTCTCTTTCACCTAAAGTTTATATTTAATAAGCAATAAGCAGTGAGCTTAGTGAAAGTAAGTAGTGAAAATACCTCTGCCTTATCACAGGTGATGACTTTCTCATCCATTGGATGGCATTGAGAAAGCATTAAATCAAACAAAGTTTGTTAAAGAGACTGTCATATTAAGGATGGCCCATCATAAGAAAAAAACTGTAGGTTTGTGATTAGACTCGTGATTTGTGTAGCAATGGTGAAAGTATTTTCTATGATTATTCAATATTTTTGAGTTTTTCAGTGTCACTATGTTTTCCATACTTTCTTTGACAGCAAATATGCATCTGCCCCATGTTCTAAATATTATTCTTTGTAGTTTAAATAATCCTACTCATGCATATTTTTAGAGACAAATCAAGGGTCTGTTTAGGATCAGGAAATCTTTAAACAGGAATTCTAAGGAATTCTAAATTACTGTATCATTGTTATAACTTATATTTGCTTTCATTCTTCAACAGGAGGTTCAGGCGGTGGCGGACAGACAATTGCCACTGCCAATATTTACGAGACACCGGCAATACCAGCCGGTCATATGAATATAAACGACCCGTAAACCCCGCCCGTAAACTACCATATTTGGTCATAAATAACAACACGTGACCAGAACGAACCTCGATCAGTAATAAAATGCGAATAACTGTACAAAAAATGAATTTTTAACAAGAAGAAGTGGGGTTCACGTGTGAACCACGACAGATTTAGAGTAATATAATTATGTTTAATTTTGTGACATTACTTTTGTAATTTATTTGATCAATGTAAACAAATGAGTTTTTGTAATATTTTCAATACACAGTTCGTGGCTCTGCCAATTGCGATACACGTAAAATGTATCCCTAAATTGGCGTTTAATGCGTTCCTAGATATTGCTTTCTAGATTCTAAAAAGTAAAATGGTTTTTACATGTCCTGTTAACTGATACCAAACACGCTATGCATGGTAAGTTTTACCCTCAGGGTTGTCCATTAGCCAGTCAGTGGTGTAGGTTGAGAACAAGCAACTGTGGGTCAGTGTCAGTAAACAGTATACCACTCTGGGGTTGGTGTTTATTGAGAGCAAACATTAATTGGTTTCATTAACTTTACGTATTTTGAATTGAATGTTAACAGAAAAAACTTTCAACTTCTTCACAATCTGCATCAAAATACCACTACTAGTTTTTAAGCCTTAAATATTGCAAAATTCAGCTGATATTATACAAAACACATAACAATGTTTGATTTTCAAAATTTAATGAATTATTTGATAACTTGGTTGTGATCTCACAAAACGTATACTTACATATACAGTCATTTTCAAAATTAAATTTATTTATATTTAGATCATATTTCGCAACTTTATTGTTATCATTCTCATCATTTCATATTCACCATTTGCATGATAAGAATACGAACGAACTGTGTAATACTTAGCATCAAGGGCTGTAATACAAACAAACCTGATAGACTTTGGTTCAAAACTATGAACTTGAAGTGACTAAAATTGATATTTTGCTGAGGGACACAGCCCTGATGTAAAAGAGCATTATTGTTATGTCCTTCATTTAGTTTTGGATTGGCTACCATGATTTTAATCCATAGATCTTAAATAAATAATCACCATTTACAAAATCATAAGTATAAACATGATCATCAATTTGAAAATCAGTGGTATAAAACCTAGTCAATATTTACAAAATGTAAGTATATAAGTTTGTCACCATTTTCATAATTAATAGTGTAAATGTAGTAGCCATTCACTAAATTCTTTGGTACAAAATATGAACTAGGCTTATTCAAATCAAGTTTACAAATTGTTAACAAATTATTTTATCAGCTTTTGTAAAATAAGCATATGTGTAAATTGTAATTCCTTTTCATTCGTCCACCAGTCCATGTTAGCCAATTGTGAGGTATGTTTATATTTACAAAGCAGTTAGATGGGGAATTTTAAACTGATTTGTAAACTAAGGATTTGAACAAGCCTACTGGTTTGAAATTCAAAATCATATGTTAGCATGAAACTTAGTCATCAGTTGTAAAAATCATCAGTATAAATTTGGTTGTCATTTCTAGAAACAGCAGTGTTAAATTTAGTCAACATTTACAAAACATAAGTTTAAATTGCAGTAGGCATTTTCATATTCAGTATTACAAATGTAGTCACCATAATCATTCAATAAAAACGAAGGCACTATTTTCAAAGTCATAAAAATACATATTGTCGCCATTTTCCAAATCACTGTATTAAACTTTGTTGTCTTGTTAAAAAAGTAGTATTTGTGCTGGTCACTCTAAAAAGCAAGCAAGTATATACCTTAAACAATATTCACAAAATACAAGTATAAAATGTAGTCGCCATTTTCATAATCATAAGTTCTGCCTGTTGTCCCAATAAAAATGCAATGAGCAAATAAAACATATTAAGAATAGTTGCCAATAGATATGATCATACTAATATGTGTGTGTTTCAAAAGTGTATTATTACTCTACAACATGGTGTGTGTTCCATCTAATTTTAATGCATTTTTATTGAGACAGTCTGTATTGACTTTGTCGCTATTTTCAAAATCATTAGTATATCATTTACAAAAAAAATGCATAAAATGGAGTAGCAGTTTTCAAATCACAAGGATAAACATAGTCGTCATTTTCAAAACTAAAACTTGGTTGTTAATTTGAACATCATAAAATAAACATAGTCACCACTTTAAGAATCATTAGGTAAGTGTTTTAGAATTAAGTAGTAAAAACTTCAAAAAACTTCAAAATCAATATTTATAAAATATAAGTAAAAAAATCTAGTTGCCATTATCAAAAAAAGTACAAAACTTAGGTCAATTTTTACAAAATCATATGTATCAACATAGTCACCATTTACAAACCATTAGTATAAATAAATGTAGTCACCGTTTATAAACTCATTAGGTATAAACAAGTCATCATTACTATAAACACAGTTCCCATTTTCAGAATCAAGACTTCATGTTTTCAAATTTAAGAAAATCATTAGTAGAATAAGTCATAGGTTTTGTTACAAAATCTTCAGTTTAAACATTTGCAGTTAGGGCCACTTCAAAACTAAACCTGCTCTTCTGGTCAGCATGCAATTGTTGAGAACTAAAAGCAACTGTAGTTG
>JXSR01S004465.1:31752-43183 GCA_000969725.1 Ophiothrix spiculata
TTAAATCAATTTTTGGAGTGACCTATTTTTCAAGCATTTTCATGTTTGAAAAATTTGCAAATTTTTTTGACAGATATAATAAATGAATAACAACCTTTTCCCAAACTGATACGTGATCCATTATATCTGTAGGAACCTAAATGGTTCCAAAATCAGCATTTTGGTCTCATTTTAAAGTTGAGATATGACGGGACACGTGTGTACTAATTCAGGGGCAGAGTCTGCAAAAATGAAGGGTGCATCCCGGCCCAACCCCCCTTTTGTGCAGAGCGACTCTTAAATTTCAGCGAGTGTCCATGGTGTGCTCCTTGAAAATGAATATTATGTTCAGAAACAGCTGCAAATCATTAATTTTTAGATGCGAGTATTTAGAGCTCTCCAACACCCAGATTGCCAACACCCTTTTTTGCAGAGCATCACCTGACTATGAGTGGGCAACGAGGCACCGTCAATATTGTGCCTCCTCTATCATGTTATTGGTATATTACTGGATCCGCCCCGTCAGTTTGATAAAATAGGCAATACAATTTGGTGGTAAAAAAACATCAATCACTGCATCTGTCAGCAGTGGGCAGATTGGTGAAGTTGAATTCAAATAATTTTAAAATAAGTTAAATACCGGATATAAAATATAGCACTTACGATGCATCTAGTACGACCAGACTTTGGTGATCACATAATCAATCAGTTGCCTGATGATGGTGGTACCAGACGCAATGTAGCTGTAAATTCTTTATTGTATTTCCAGTATTTGATTTTGATAAAGTTTAATCACCCAAAATGTTTCATAAATTTGTAAAGCTTTGTTAACTGTAACATTTTAGACCAGAATTGTATTTTTAATAATGGATGCCAATCATTTTGATTCATGTGAATTTTCTGAATATTGTTTTTGTTGATTGAATTGTTCCGAGTTTGTACATTGTGTATAAAATGTCCAGCATTGTGTGTACATCCTCATTTGTCTCCAGTTTGCAGGGATAACCATGTAAACTGGCTTCTTCTTAAGTTGTATAAATTCATTGTCTTATTTATGAACCTTGTTTGTATAGCGTTGCAAGCTATACATTGTATTTATGTTTGTACATGTATGTAAGTATGATTGAATGAATGAATTGTATGTTTATTTAGCATTTGAATCACATATGATTATTGTTGAAATATGTTTATATGAAATCAACTCATAATTTTGATTATATTTAGTTCATAGTAATGTACTAGTGTCAAATGAAACACAATGAAAATTTCAGCCGCAATATATGGATCTACAAAATATCAGCAACAGCCAAATTAAGAAAATTTTCATTAACATTGTTAAATTTATTCAAAATAAAACTTGAATTGAAAACTGGATAAGAACATTTTCCCAAGTTTACGGCAGACTACAAACAACATTGTAGTCTATGGAGATTTCTAAAAGTTTGCGACACTCAACTTTAAAATGGACACATACATTTATTTTGTGTGCATATATGTCTATACTCTATAAATCTTGAAATATGCAACAAGCAGCCAATTAACGCACATAAACCAATATGACCATACGAGGAAGTAAATTAGTCCGCATTTTATGAATCATAAACACGTGCCAAATCTTGCTGAATATTCAAATGAACTTATTTTCAATGTTTGTTCATGTGGTAGCAACATAATTAGCCCAAAAATAGTACCAGAATAATGAACGATTCACCTACAATAATATTAATACGCAGTGATTTGGTCTTAATCAATCCTAATCAATCATTACAAGTCTCTTAAACAATACAAAACCACCAGTTTGCAATGTTGTAGAATACAAGGGATATGATATGGATCTCGTAACAGAGTCTGATTGTTTGTTGCATACTTTCAAGGTTTATAGAGTAGGCCTATAACAAGACAGAAAAGAGATGTGGTTTAAATCACATCGAAATCATAAGAGTTGGAATATAAATCCCTTACGAACTTTGAGGGTCTCCATTGTGGTAGTACCATGCACTTGAAGGTATGGCTTTTCATACTGTCCGTCTTGAATCCAGTTCAGTAGTTTTCTCTAATTTCATTTGCCACTAGTTGTTATTATTACACATTTGTAATTATGTCAACATGAAATCCTGTCAGATTTATCAGAGAGTATGTCCGATTTCAACTTGTATGTGATGTTTAAGAGTGCATGTATAGTGTATATTGAAATCATGTACAGTGTAATGTTTACTATTTTTACAGATAATGATGGCATGACTGCATACAAAGCTAATGATAATAAAATAAAGTATATATTATACAAAAGAAACCTCAACTTTATTTTCCATATTCCTTTTTTTTTTTATTTAAGACTGTTGTCTGAAAGTGTACCATGGTGCTATTGAAAATTTACAGTCAGTTTAGACTTATGAATCATATAGACTATTTTCACTTTGGGAATGGTCATAATTCCTTTACGTAAATGAATTCATTAAAGCTATGGTCACAATAATCGTACGATCAGCTTACGAGCAGTGTTTAGTCCATCTAATAGGACTACACGACGCCCTCGCTGCTCGCTTTACTCTGCTCGTGGTCCTTTTAAACGGACTAAACACTGCTCGTAAGCTGATCGTACGATTATTGTGACCATAGCTTTACTTAAACTGTACAGCAAAGGAATTCATTTACTCTAACAAAACAAACAATTTTTAGAGCAATCTATGAAAATCTGAGACTATTGACTGGCTCAAATCCAGCCAATCAGTTATAATTAATAAATAGTGCCTCTGATCAACCACAAATCAATGAACCTCCACTAAAGTCAGTATTTTTCATTTTGAGATAACAGGAAAAAAACCATAAATGTTGTATTGCGACAACATTGAGATTTTTACAATATTAGAAATGTTATTGCTTTTCTCTTAAAAGTTGCAAAATATCAGCTTTTATTATAACTAATATAATGAAAACTAGCACTTTTGTTGACAAGAACATTGAAACTTAAAAATAGGACTCTTACAAGGTGACCTTATTGAAGGCCATGTTTACTGCCTGGACATATCATGCATGCAAAAGAACAAGTGGAACTTATAGCTTGGTCACAATAATCGTACGAACAGCTTATGAGCAGTGTTTAGTCAATCTAATAGGACCACGCGAAGCCCTCGCTGCTCGCTTTACTCACTGCTCATGGTCCTTTTAAACGGACTAAACACTGCTCGTAAGCTGTTCGTATGATTATTGTGACCAAGCTCTAACATTGATATCTATTGAGTCTTGACTGGATGTTACTTTGCTCTTATTACATGCACGATGTGTCCAGGTGGCAAACGGAACAAAATGACCTTCCATGCAAGTGCCCTATAGACATGTCATGTTATCACTACCTTAAGGCAAAACAGAAATGAGATTCTAATGCAATAATATTGTCACTCCATTTTGAAGGCAACTTAATAGATTGATCTCTTCTGCAATGGTTATTGTTTCTTGTTATATCCTCTTCAGACTACAAAATAATGGTCTAAAAATGTGATCATTATAAATTCATTTTCTTGAAAAGTTGGCATGGGACATCGAGAAAGCACTTCCATCAGCAATAAAACAGGCAAAAACAGGCCAAAATTGAAAACAAAAATATCCTGAAATCTAGTCATGCCTGAGGCATACCAAGAAGGCCTATCAAACATGGCTGCTACCTCCTGGCATCTTTCCCTTTTGATTTAGTGTTCTCATTATTGTGTTCCTTATCCCAGTCTTTCATTTTGGCACCCATCATGAAGTCCTCACGCAACACGCTCCACATTGGCTTCTCTGCTTCTTCTGTTTGGGGTTTCTTCTTTTGGCCCTAGAAAAAGTGAGGGAAAAAAACCCCACGAAAAATGCAAAATATAAATGCAAAATTGATGTTTACTATCGCCATAAGTATTCAATTATTCATTAAGAAAATATTATGCCATCGTTCTTTTTGAAATGCCCTCATAATTTTTGTTACTGTTATACAGTGGGCGCATGTTGTGAGACCAATTGTTTGAGATATCAAAAATAAGGCTATATAGACTACAGAAATGATGAGTATTCATCCTGGGGGTGTTCATAAATACTTAAAGTGGGGTAGTGGGAGAGGTTGGAGCGGTTGACCGCTTAAATCTTTGGATCCGCCTTTGTATTAAACTAACTCTCATCTGAAGAATACCTTGTCACTTAAACGCATCCGCCTTTGTATTAAACTAACTCTCACCTGAAGAATACCTTGTCACTTAAACGCATCCGCCTTTGTATTAAACTAACTCTCACCTGAAGAATACCTTGTCACTTAAATGCATCTTGTGCACTGAGGTTAAACTTCACAAACAACTCATCCCATTTAGTGATTTAACTTTTTGTTGGGATCTTACGTGAAAATTGATCTGATTTGTTTAATGTTCACACATAGTAAAATCAGGGCTAGAATTTCGGTGGGCACGAGTCCACTCGTGCAAAGACTTGCGCAAACAAAAGCCAAAGAGTCCAGTTAGATTCTCGTAAACTGTTGAATAATTCACACAAACTAAATAGAAGAGAGTCCGAAGACTCTCGCAAATTCAATGAGGGCAAGTCCAAATGGACTCGCGCAACCCTCCGCAAAATTCTACCCCTGTAAAATGTGATAATATCCAATATGAAAATGTTTGATTCAGATAATTATTAAGCTGAAGTATTTTATCCAACAGAAAAACTAAGAAAAATAAGAAACAGCATCAATCCTGCTGTTGGCTAGCTGTATAATACCTATGATATTGGCTGTCAAATTCAATAAGGGCAAGTGCAAATGGACTTGCGCAACCCTCCGCAAAATTCTTCCCCTGTAAAATACTAAAATGTGATAATATCCAATATGAAAATGTTTGATTCAGATAATTATTAAGCTGAAGTATTTTATCCAACAGAAAAACTAAGCAAAATAAGAAACAGCATCAATCCTGCTGTGGACAAGCTGTATAATACAGTATGATATTGGCTGTCAACTTACCAGATTTCGACTTTCTTTTCTACTTTTCTTCTCTTTATTTTTATTTGAACCCTTCAGAAGATCTAAGAAATCGCCTTTGCTAACTGATGCCTCTATTTCCAAACGTTTGGTCTCTGATCCTGCTTCCTTGAGTTTATCTTCTAGAAATTTCTGTTGTTTCTTCACTGCATTAAATAACTGTACCACTCCTCTGTCGATAAAGAAAAAATGATATATGAATAGATAATAAAGTCAATCTTCGAAATAAGCTCCCCGTTTCGCAGGCTTTTAACTCATTAACGCGTGTTGTCAAGTAGTACTCTGTGCCGCGATCGCCACGCCAAGTTCTTGTTACTGGAGAAAATTGACCAGTCAAAACGATCGTCATGCGTCAGCTGTGTCAGGTGATTTAAATTCTGAATTACGCGTACGTACGGACTGCGTAGAAGCACAATTGTTTGAATATTTTGGACTCGCTTTTCAGGGAGCTTATTTATAAGATAGACTTTAGTTGCAGGCATAATTGAAAATAATTGCTTGTAACATTCTATATAATTTGTCATATCTAAGGGTGTTGTAGGGACTGTTTTTCTTGTCAATATGTCGCAATAATTTTTTGTCAATATGTCAATGTGTCGACATAAAGCTAACCCTAACACTTTTGACCACTTCTTTGTTTAAAAATCTCCTTTGAAATTTGCAAGTCAAAAATCACGGGTTCCCCACTGGATTCGAACCCGGGACCCCCTGCTTCCCGGTCCAATTAGCCACCGAGCAGGCGCTGCCATGGCAGCGATTTCGTGATCATAGCTAACTCGGGTCTATGACGTATTTGGACTTAGGCGAATTTCTTAACTTTGTGGGATGGGATATTGTGAGATTCAGTGGGGTTAGGGTTAGTATAGACCCATATGTACGCATTACTAACCCTAACACTTTTGACCACTTCTTCGTTTAAAAACTATCTCCTCTGAAATTTGCAAGTCAAAAATCACGGGTTCCCCCCTGGATTCTAACCCGGGACCCCCCGCTTCCCGGTCCAATTATCACTATGTCAAGCCACCGAGCAGGCGCTTCCATGGCAGCGATTTCGTGATCATAGCTAACTCGGGTCTATGACGTATTTGGACTTAGGCGAATTTCTTAACTTTGTGGAATGGGATATTGTGAGATTCAGTGGGGTTAGGGTTAATATAAAAAAAAAAGTTGGTTTTTGCTAGAAAAAATGAAATTGTTTGCATAAGCTTTAATGACCCGTTTTAGGTACTGGTAGTTATGTACCTCTAGTTCTTTTTGTGTCCGATAATGGAATATAAAATTGACACTTTGTAATTATTTTGTTGTAGTACTGCCATATGGTGAGCCAATACAGGTGAATCGTGCACTTTGGGTGAAAAGCATGAAAATTGGCACATAGGTAGCTTTTTGCATGCCTATCAATTTGTGGGTAAGGGCCAAAAATATTTCCGGCTGTAAATCCAATATGGCCGCCAAATTCAAAATGGCCGCCATTATAACAGTAATTTGAAATATTGTAAGCACAGACGTCCTAGTATGTATTTTTAATTACTCAGGTATGGTTCTGAATGCATGAGCTGACATATCTGAACAAATTTAAGTAATTAGCCTATAATTTGATATCCAATATGGCCGCCAAATTCAAAATGGCCGCCATTACAACAGTAATTTCAATTAATATATTATAGACGTATTTGAATGCACTTTAAATTAGACAAATACATTGGAATACATTGGATATTCACATATCTAATCAAATTAAATACTCAGTTTATATTCTGATATCCATTATGGCCACCAAATTCAAAATGGCCGTCAATATTACACAGTTGTGGCTAATTCAAAGAACATATTACTTGCGATATTACATGTGGTAAAAATACATCTGAATGCATGGTCATATACCTGATAAAGGTAAACAAGGTATTGCAAAATAACATATGGCCACCAAATTCAAAATTACCACCACTAATCTGTAGGTTCTTAACTAATAGGAACACTTACAATAGCTCATTGATGCCTTTCCAATTAACAGTAGGACAAACACATTCAAAGCCGTAATATCTGCAAAGTCAAAATTGGTGGTGACAAAGTTTGCAGAGGCAATTTGCAAGTTGAAAGAACTTGCTACATTGTTCACAACTGCCATGCCTGCGAATACAAATTCAACAGAGTCAATATTGGTAAAGTCAAAGTAGGCATTGAATAAGTCAGCATGCAGTTCAATTGGTATGTGTACACATTGGCTTCATTTGAGGGGGGACAGGGGGACACGTTCCCTCCACGTTTTGAAGGGTGGGGGGGGGACACAATATCAAATTCCCCCCCACGGTTTTTATTTATTTGCAAATTTCTTCACATTACCCATACAAATACGTGCTAGGAACACCCTTAGCCTATGCAAAAAACGCTAGGGCTCCAGGGGGCTTCGCCCCATGACCCCCACCAAGGGGCTCTGTCTTCACATTACCAACAAAAATACGTGTAAGGAACACCCTTAGAATGCAAAAGACGCTAGGGCTTCGCCCCATGACCCCAACCAAGGGGCTCTGTCTTCACATTACCCACAAAAATACGTGTTAGGAACACCCTTAGAATGCAAAAAACGCTAGGGCTTCGCCTCCTGACCCCACCAAGGGGCTCTGTCTTCACATTACCCACAAAAATATGTGTTAGGAACACCCTTAGAACGCAAAAAACGCTAGGGTTCCAGGGGGCTTGGCCCCATGGCCCCCACAAAGGGGCTCTGTCTTCACATTAGCCACAAAAATATGTGTTAGGAACACCTTTAGAATGCAAAAAACGCTAGGGCTTCGTCCTCTGACCCCACTAATGGGCTCTGCCCACTGGACACCCGCTGGGGGGGGGGGGGCCTGGACCCCCCACACTTCAAAATGAAATGACGCCCATGCGTGTACAACATTTCCATTAAGGACGTTCACAGTCGCCATGACATTTGCAATATGATTTACATGCAACTCCTGCCTTAACACATTTACATCGACCATGGAAACCTTTATCTACGATGCAGCCACATTTGATGAATTCCTGACAGGATCTATAAGCCTCTGGAAGAGTTGTCCACAAAGGTTCCCACAGACCCGACCTTTTGTCCATCCCCAATCAGATGGGTTTGGTAACTCTGGGGCTCGTAACAAGGCTTGGTCTCATACATATGCAGCTTGAAGTACAACTCTCTTAGCATGTTGAAAGAAAGCGGCTGAGGTTGGTGGGATAAGCTCAATTGATCTCCCTTTTTGCGTAAACAGTTCTTGACGGACGTCATTTACACTTTCAGACGAACTTGTCCGGTCATACATTAGCACAATAAACCTTTCTATTGTTGGCATATGATTATGCACCTCTCCAACTGATGGTGGAGTCCTACTGAGATCTGCAAATGATTCTTCAGCATCTTTGAATGCTTAACTGTTTGCCAAGCAGTTTTCTTTCATCGATTAAGACAAAACGAAGTCTGATCGCGTAAATGCGTGGAACATTAGTAGCGAAATTGATTTCTATGGACCTAAAGTCTTAGAGATGGCATGAGCTGGAATAAGTTTTCAATTGTTACCAGTTCCAAATGACACCCAAAGTTCAATAACATTAACTTGGGTAAATAATGCAATCGATAGAACAACTACATCTGTGTCAACAGTTCGAAGCATGATTCGCTTGCATCCAGTAGACGAAGCATCAGCTGTATGTAGCAAAAGCCTTGTATCCGCTTCCTTGTTCGTGCAAGGAGTTAGACAACTTGTGTCTTTCATTGGAGAGTTGACCATTATCAGTTTACCTAAGGTTGAAACAATTTTGCAATTGAACAATGTTTTGATTTAAGCGCCCTAAGTTTTAGTGATTGATTGATTTATTGATCTGTGTGAATTTGTGTGCACTGTTTTGCCAGACAAGCAAAAAGCTCCATCTTGTTTTCATCAAGTCGTAGAAATGATTTCCAATTTCCAGGAATCTTGGACTCCGGCTGTACTCTCCTCCTGGTACCTTTCCCCCGCTTCTCTCCAGTCGTTGCCATAAGACTATTGGGGATATTCGTCTCAACAAAGTAAAGCAACTATTGGAAATGAATGGAATGTTATGTAGTACAACAAGGATTTAAGCGATGTCAACTCTATTAGCTTTCCTCAGCTGTGACTGAATATAAGACAAGAAAACCTCTTCAGAGTACTCTATAAAAAGTTTTTGCCCCACCAGGAGGCAGCATATTGATAACAGCTGCAACGTCAAGAAGAATGGCATCTACATTTGGCACATTATCAGGTTGAGTTGAACATGCATTTTGGAAACAGGTAAGAAGGTCTGCCTTTGCTCCAGATCGTAGTTTCCCAAACTTTGATAAAGATGGCTGATATCTCTGATTTTCATGGCAGAAACAATCTTCCATGTTGCCATTCCGGACTTGACAAGATTCATATAATTGGGAGAAAAGTGCACAATTCTTCAATGAAGTAATCAGCTGCTTGTCATCAGACTTTGATGGTGCTTGAGGACAATTGAAGAGCGGTAGTTTGTTCTTTTTGATTGGATCATATAATGATGTTGTTCTGTTAGTAATCTACGATTCTACATAACTAGCATACTGCTTCTTTCACATGCTTTGGATGCATATGAGCAGTTCTGCTAGAGCTATGCCTTGGAGCTGCTTGAAAGTGGTATCATCACTCTCAGATTTGTTTGCAAGTTCTGCCTTCTTGTAAAGAGTCTTTAAGCATTTACTATGGTACATGGCATCTTGCAAGACCATGAACCCTGCACTTAGTTTACCAATTAAGGCATAGTCTTTTAACTATCTCTGCACATCCCCTGACGTTAGCATCCAGCTTAGATGTACAAGCTTTATGTATTTCACCTGGATTACCACAAGTAACATATGTCTTGTACTTGTGATATTGCTGCGCTACTAAGTCGAATATTCTTAGGTGAGTAACATTTTGGCTCTGATTCAGACTCTGTTACTTTCCGCTTTTCTGCTCGCTGCAACTTCGTAGGATTGTAGTTATCTTTACATTTTTATGCCACTTTGCTTCATTAGATTTCAGGGTTGCTGCAATCCCTGTCCGGTTGAGGCAGAAATGGAAGAATTATAAGAGGTAAAAGAAACAGATATAGAAGATCACAGCACCCAGACATTTATTAGCTTTAACACTATGACATATACTTCGCGATGTATACACACAAACACAAACACTTTGCACATAACACAAAGGCAACCATTTTGAATGTGGTAAATGTGATTGGCAGCCATCTTGGTATAATATAAAGTATAATTAACACATAATGCATCTTAAGTATACATTTCAACCTTTTTGGCACTTGGGTTGTAGTCAATTTCCATGTCACCAGCTGTATGTCAAAATTTTCATCGAAATGGCGGCCATTTTGTATTTGGCGGCCATTTTGAATTTTTAAATGATATTGTAAATTGTTTGATACTTGTCATTATGTAATTCCTCTTGCTTATGAGTAAAACAAATGGCATTATATACACATCCAAACTCAATATAGTCATCTTCTGGTCATTTTCAAGCATAATTGGCGGCCATTTTGAAAATGGCGGCCATTTTGAAAAATAATCGCAAATATTTTTGGCCCTCACCCCAAAGTTGATAGGTATACTCTAAAGTATGTCTGTGCCAAATTTCATGCTTTTCACCCAATTTGCACAATTGTTACACCATATAGCAGTACTATTGTTATGAACCATCATAATAGCTTTAAAAATGGGTGTCACTGATGAACTTATTAATATTAGTATTATTATTTTACCCCTCAAAAGGTTTAATAAAGAGCATTCTTTGCCATGATAAAAAGGAAATAACAAACAAATATTAAGTGAATTCAAAGTGACACTTGATACTAGGCCTGGAACTAAAACCCGGATACCCGCCCGTCATGAGCTTACCCGGGTACAAAATCTGCCGACCGATTACCCGAACTGGACAATAAAATCATAGAATTTTGAACAAAAAATTTTGTGTTCAACAATTTATGATAAAATCATCATCTGATCGAAGTAAACATGATAAATCATGACCACAATCGGCGAAAAATAACATTTTTGGTATCATTGAGACATCATATGGTCGTAGTAGACCCGTCAAACTTCCCGTTCTAACATTGTAAATGCTCAAATAACAATACTCGGGTACCTGACCGATAAAATAAGTCAGGTACACGGGTAGCAAATTACCCGAAAAGTCCCAGGCCTACTTGATACCACTGGCAACTTGTTCATACCTAGGTTCACAAAAAGTCACATCATAATCTTAATAATGACATTGTGCAAAAGTGTCAATTTCAAAAATTAGCTCTCAAAACATCAGCAAGAGGATGATCTGAATGGTGCGAGACAAATCAAGAAATATACAAATACAACATGGTTTGAGGGGAAGTATCGCAAAATACTGTCCCCGAGGTGTTGGATGATGGAGACTTCCTCCCGAGGCGGAGCCGAGGGAGGAA
>JXSR01S004465.1:56024-66154 GCA_000969725.1 Ophiothrix spiculata
GGGTGATGGGTCGTGTCGGGACAGTTCTTTTGCAGAAGGACGCGGATAACTGACGCATGGCATTTCAAAATGAAATTTAAACTTTTTGCTGTAAAATAATCAAAAATTTGTGATTTCTCATAGAAAAGAACGTTTTTCTGTTTTCCTATTGATTCAACATTGAAAAAAATTCTCAGGTATGTTTTTTTCGCCTATGCCAAAGTGTTACTAGTTCAAAAGTAGGTTCGGACTATTGCCCCATCTAAAAGAGTATATGTGTGTGTGTGTTTACTTGCTTAGAATACAAAACAACCGTTTCTATTGTTGTTATATCAGTATAAATAGTAAATTAACCTCACTATACAAAATTCAAATAAGTAAAATATTAATGGCGAGTATTAAATAAATTCCACAAAATATGTTTTAGGTCAATAACCCAAAAACATGAAAATGGTCAATACTTTTTTTTGCCTTGGTAGGGCAGTATAGGCCTAACCATTAAAGCGCATAATCCTAAGTGCGCGTCTATCTAAACCGCGTGCGTTCATTAAAACGCAAGCAATAAAACACCTCTGTAACCGTCCGTCTGCAACCTTTGCGCAGACAGTGAAACTTTTATGCGTACGTACGCAACATGTGTAGTTTTTTTGCGTACCTGTGTGACCCTTTAAGGTGTTTGGTCCACGCGCCGTTCACGCGTACCAGTACGCGCAAGTTTCCGAGTTGGTTAGTCCCGCAATACGCATGCGCATATTCTCTGAGTAGTGTTTTGAAGCTAAAAATGGCCATATTTTAGTATTTTTCTGGAAAATTAGGTCCGTGACCCCCAATTTTTATTTTTTTATAAAATTTTTAAATAATTTCACTTTTGCCACATTTCCCATAGACCCCTGTACTAATTTGTCCCCAAAAACCTCCAAAAATGGTGTTTTTAAACAGACTCTCATGCAAAAACGAGTCCCGTGACCCCCAAATTTTATTTTTAAAATCGGTTCTACATCGATGAAATATCATTCATGCCGATTTATACTAAAATTGCTCGAGCGGATCTCTCATGGACCAAACACCTTAAAGCGCTCTTTTACCATTGAAAAGCTGATGCGTACGGGATCAATTATTGCGTGGTCATTTTGACACGGCCGGGTGAGCTTTAAAAAAGCAAAGTGCGCCCGTGTGCAATCCACAAAACGTGTGCGGTGGGTGAATTAAAAAAAACCATCGAATTTTACAAAAATATGGTTTTGGTTTGCATGCTTTAGCTGATCTACAAGTATGAATTCATACTTAACTCATACACCGTACACTGCACACACAAGTATGAATTCATACTTAATTTGCATAGACCATACACTGTACTCAAAGGAATCAATTCATACCTAAACCATTAACTTTAA
Source organism: Ophiothrix spiculata (assembly GCA_000969725.1). Taxonomy (NCBI): domain Eukaryota; kingdom Metazoa; phylum Echinodermata; class Ophiuroidea; order Amphilepidida; family Ophiotrichidae; genus Ophiothrix; species Ophiothrix spiculata. The sequence continues at coordinate 57,398 of JXSR01S004465.1, forward strand.
ACGCTCCACCCATGCCGTGCTTGCATGCTAGTATGAATTCATACTTATCTCATATACCGTATTCTGTACGCTAGTATGAATTCATACTCAACTCAAAGACCAAATGCAAAAACACCCCGAATGTTAATAATTCTGGACTTTTAAAAGTTCATCTTGAAAATGTACACTGTTAAAACCTGGAGTGTTGTTGCCTAAGTCTTTTGTGCACAATTCAAAGAACATTTCACCATGATGACAATCCGATATTTGACAATCTAGAGCAAATGATACTTTAAAAAAAAAGAATAATATTGCTTTGATTCAATTATGTGATTTAGTATCATAATGACGAAGACTGGGGAGCAAATGGTGAGGATAATTTTGTGAAGGAAATGCTATCTCTTGTGCAAAGGAATTCCTTTAATTTAGAACCCTGGCAACAGACCTAATTAACTGCTTTTCTTGAACATGTTGAAGAAAATCTGGACCGTTTGATACCGGGGCGCAGAGGGAAAGGAATGATTGGATTCACCACAACAAAGATACAGATCCTCCACCCACGAAACAGCATGTAATGCTGCTTTAACCCTCGTCCACCTAACGTATTTTCTACTACGTCGTCACCTAAGGGGGGGGGGGGTTACCACCCCCCTGCTGTGAAACTGAGATTGACGTGCCAAAAGTGTGGTTATTTTATACCATAGTATAGGGTAAGGTCTCCTCTTTCTATTGATACCAAAATCATGAAAATCGGTCAAGGCGTTACATAATTATGACGTCATAAAGTACTTTAGGTCGGAAAATTTCGCCGAAATCTGATTTTCGGCAAAAATTGAAACATATTCAAAAAATCGCTATAAAGTTCTAAATATCGGATTGTCATCGTTTTTTTGCTAATGAATAAAGAAAATGGTAGTTCTAACATGTTCTGTAAGTTTAGGCTTGTTAGCATGCAGATATTTTTCAAAATGGCGACTTTTTATATAGGGGGTGGTTACCACCATCCCCCCCCCTACCCACGGACTTTGACGGCTTACAGGGGCGTAGCGAGGGTGTCTGGCGCCCGGGGCAAGAAGTGAAACTGGCGCCCCCTGAGGGGGGGGGGGTCAACTTGAAAAGCTACGCCCCAAAAAAATTCAAACAGCTTTGAATAACTCCTCTTTTTTGCTAAAATGGGTAATTTCTGCTAAAATTTGTCTACATTTTTTTCAAGCGCGCCATTCTTTTTGCAGTAATATTTGCTTATTTAAGCTAAAAAAGTACCGAAATCTTAAGTGCGCGCTCCGCGCGCGAAAAATTTAGGCAAAAATTAGCTAATTTCAGCAGTATGTCCCCTGTTGTATGTTGGTTCAATTATTTTTCATGTAGTGGCGATTTGGCGCCCCCCTAGAGGTGGCGACATGTAGCTTTGCCGCTACTACGACAACCGGAGGCGGCAAATTTGTGCAAAAAAAAAAAATAACGTCACGCAGCGACAAAGCTGCAAGACTACACGAGTATGAAAGCACCATAGGAGGGGTTCTATTCCCCAAGAAGCAAAGAAATGGAATGACAGGTACAGGAAATGCTTGGAGCAAGGTGTAATTTCTTCTTCAGAGTCTCCATGAAATACTAGTAATCATGTGTTTTAGTTTTGACCTGAGAAAGTGTAATAATGTCCCATGAAAAGATGCTTTTCCATTGCCTCGGATTGATGATAGTTTTGGTGCCCTTTCTGGTTCTCGCTTGATCTCGACCATGGATCTTGCGTCTGGGTATTGGCAGGTGGAGATTGATCCCAAATATCGTTGTAAGACTGCTTTCTCTGCTGGATTAGGGCAATATGAATATAATGTTATGCTGTTCGGTCTTTGTAACGCACCAGCAACGTTTGAGCGTTGATGGAACTGACATTAGCTGATCTACAGTGGTAGATTTGCCCTGTATATCTTGATAATATAATTGTCATGTCCAAAACCTTTGAGGTGCATCTGAACGTCTAGCGATGGTATTTCTAAGGTTTCGGAATGCAGTATTGAAACACAAGAAAAGTAATTTTTCTTTCAAAAAAAAATCTTATTTTGGGGGCACCTGGTAACTTCAGAAGGATTAAAAGTTGATCCATCCAAGATTGAAAGAGTAGAGAATTGGCCTGCACCTTTGGAGAAGGTTAGATCGTTTTGGGGATTAACCGGGTATTAATACAGGAAGTTTGTTAAAGATTTCAGTTTAATAGCATACTCTCTGAATAAGCTGTCTCAAAAGTTAATGAATTTAGTGTATCCGGATTTTTTCCCCTTTGGAATTTATCAGTGATGCCGTTTGGAGGGGCTGCAGGGCAAATGGTCCGATGGTTTGCGACATACTATTTCTAGTTTAAGCATTCGCCTTGGGGGCTACAGCATATCAAATTTGCGAATGCCTTGTCTCGAGTCATTGTTACAACAATGCACACCCCAGTAGTATAAGCAACTTGTTGGTGTGTGTGTGGGGGGGGGGGGGTGCGGGAGTGTGTGGCAGTGTGGGGGTGGGGTGTGTGTTTTTCCAAAGACTTCAGCATAGAAGAGATTATGAAGACTCAACGAGAAGATCCTAGACTGAGACCTTTAATTCTGATTCTTGAACATGAAGTTAAGCCGCTTTTGAAGGATATAGCTAGATTGGGAGTGACTACCAAATCCTCGTGGAATCAATTTAGCTTTGTGATGGAGTTTTGAGAGAATTGGTTTTGGAGGGATTTACAGTTGGTAATAACGTTTACACTAAAAAAAATCATTTTGCAATTGGCTCATGATAATCGGACCACTGGTCGCCTAGAAAGGACTAACACTATGGAAAAGATCATGCAGCTAAGGAGGAATTATTTTGGGTTAATTACCGTATCGCAAAGATATTGCGAATCAGAACTTGTACGAAGTGTCAGCGTAGACGTAAAACTCATTGGATAATGCGGAACCAATGCAATCTTCATCAGTTGGTTTAATTGAACATGATCTTTATTCTTGAAAGTTGTTTGCGTAACAAGGACTTTGATCACTCAGTGCAGTACGGTTTTTATGATACAAAAAAAAATGAATTTTCTAAGTGACATTCATTGGCTTATGGCTGGCTCACACTGTGACGAATGGAGGAATGACCCACAAGCAACATTAAGCTGCGAATGAAATTTTTCCTTGGTAGTCTTTGTTAAGTTTTATGTCATTTTATGGCTACATGTAGTGACGAAATCACAACGGCACGGACTCCGTTGTCTTGCGCAGGGTGACAAGTGTTATTAGCGAATCGTGTACGAGTTCTTTGTCGTCATGTTGTCACTGGATGCCATTACCACCGGTTAGTAAAACGTGGCGTGTGCAGAAGTTTTGGAGTGTTTGGACACAAGCAAGTTTCCCCTGCCTGAAATGAGACTACAAAGAAAATTGTTTCTAAAATTGTTGACGTCGAGCTTCTAAAATCTGACAAGAAAAAAGTCTCATAAGCGCACAGTCAACCTTGTCAACATTTTTTTAAAAACATTTTAGATTATTTTTCTTTCTTTTTATTGTCCAGATGAATGTTTTCCACTAAGGGGCGGCTTCAAAACTCAACCGGCGGTTGCCTGTTGCGGTTCAGTCGGAATAATCAATAGCCAATCGCCCACAATCGGCCAAAACCGGCAGACAACCGCCAGTTGAGTTTTGAAGCCACCCCTTAATATGCCGGCACACCAAACCGTAGGGGAGGGGGGGGGGGGGGGGGCTCCCCTTTTAAAACGCCACTGCTCGCAAATATTACTTTTCCCCTTATGTTGTTGCTTCAGGTCGTCACATAGTATGAGCAAGCTTTTGCTATTGTATTAAGAAGAAATAAATTTGAAACTAAATCTGAATAAAGATGTAATCTTCTAAATGAAACATGATTCCTATATATAGCACATATAATACAAAATGATAGGGTGAACCACTCAGACATAGACCACGCCATCCTCATAACCATCGACCTTTGCATCCATAGAGCTTGCTATCGGCCTGGTCGTTTGGATTCTTTCCAAAAGCACATCTTCATTTTCATTCAAGTCCTCATTGTTATCTCTGTTTGTAGCAGGATTGACATCTGGCCTTCCAACTTCAGTTCTTGAATGAGATACAACGTTCCTGTCACATTTGTCAATGCAATCATGTGGTACCTGATGTAACTTTAAATAGTCTGCGTTCTTTTGAGCCGAATTTGAACTTGATTTTGTTTTCTTGCTACTTTTACTGTTGTCTGAAGTGCTGAAACAATTTGCAATTGTTTTAAGCTTTTGGTACCATAACAGTCCTATATTCCGTTTACAGATGAAAGCGCAAAATATATAGAGCCCTTGGAGTGAGTTGCTGATGATGTACACGTACCATAGGGCTGTTATGTTACTGTAAGCTGCAGCGAATGCGAAAATCCAAGTAAATCCAATCAGAGTAGCAATCTGAAAAAGAATTCAAAAATATATATTATTCGAATCTAAAAACTACAACCTTGATGAATTGATTGACTGATACTGTAATAGTAGGATTTGTAGTTCGTGCCGTTTTAACATATGATTTGTTGATGGTGAGACTAAGAGTTTATCATTTGTAAGAGATGTAAGTAGTATAGACCATATCTATAATTGACATACTCCCGCCGTTGATGGGGTAAATCTACAGAATCGGACGGGGAACGGAACTCAGAGCGAGATCAAGTAGTGTGTTTATCATACTTGACCTCGTTCTGAGTTTCGATTCCCCGCCCGATTCTATGGATTTACCCCCATCAACGGCAGGAGTATGTCAATTAGAGATATGGTCTATAGGGCGTGGATAGGGACCTTTGCTTATGAATATACATGACTGTATCTAATTTGCATATATCAATGATTGATAAACTAGATGGGTATGGTTTTAATGGGTTAAATCCCAACTTCTAAAAATGACATTGTTGAAGACAGCATCGAATGCCAGAACGTTCGAAAAATTTCTTTACTAAAACGTCCTAAAACGTCAGAGAGATGTTAAGGGAGAAAAGGGAAGTCTCGTTGTTCAATTTTATCAATCTGATCTGGTATTATCATTGTAAAGTTCTACTGAACTGATTGAGTTATTTGGGTAAAGTAACCATCTTCATTCCCCTCAGACAGAACAGAATAATCGACACACTTAATTTTTCCTTTTCCTAATTCCGTTTGGCGCATAAAAGTCACCCATCTACGACTCAGAGTTTTACGTCCATACAATACATCAGACGAAGTAAATATAAATTAAAGTATCAGATTACCTTGATGTAAATACCAAGCTCTTCAGTGATGATTTTCATTCTTGACTTCTTTTGCTGCACTAACTTCGCGTCTTTCTTTGTCCTATGAATATTCCTTGCAGTGTTGCAGAACAGAATAACGTTGATGACCAGACACAGCCCCAATGGACAGCCAAAGACAACAAGAAGTGCAGACTGGTTATGGATCCAGCAGGCAATATCATATCCATATTCAAATGGTATGTTTGTAAAATTACATAGATCGATGACTAGACATGAAATGACAATCGAAAGAGGAAATAACCATCCAATCATCAGATACATTATCAGAACATATCTACCTTTGTACCCTGAAAGAGTTCTCTGGATTATGATAGTGGAAAAGGTCATATTTAAATCTACAGCGAGAACAGTGCTCCATGTGAAGGTACAAAGCCATAGATAATGCAATAAAGCTGCTATAAATTTGCATAAAATTATATGTTCTGTGTGTTGTACGCCAACGAGAAAGACAAATTGGGCCATGAACAGCGCTGCCACTAGATTCATGATTGCTTTCATGGCGCGAGTTCTTAAACTTGCAAATACACAGAATGTGAGGAATGTTATAAACAGCGCTATCAGTGAAATGATACACCCAACTAGGCTAAGAAATATCTGTGTGTTGCTATAAGCGAGAAATGTTAAAACCTCGGTGTCATTACGCGTGCCACTGGATTCAAAAAATGAACAAACATTGATTTCCCCATATTCCGTATAAATATACTCTTTTGGCTTGAAAATGGTCCCCGTTGGCTCATACCGCATCTCACCGTTTGACTGGTTGGAGAAAAGTGAAGCATTTAGAGTGACGAGGGTGCAGGCAAATGTCATTTCACATACTTCGGCTTTTATTTCTTTGGTTACAGTTATGGAATCTTTTGCACCATAAAGAAAGGAAAGCATACCATCCAAGAGGTGGTATTTTGCGTTTTTGGTTATTATATACGTGTTGTTTGCCGAACTCGCAATTGATATATTCTTTAAAACCACAGGATCTTCGCATTTTGTATAATGAGAAGCACAAAATACGTCAATCATAAGGCTAGTGACATTACAGTGAATCAAAGAATCACTTTCAAGAAAAACAGTATCAAATAATTGCTCCAGTTCCACAACAGATTGATCAGATCTTCCTTTGAAAATGGATTCACCGATGACTGTGTTTGTACAAGTATAATTGGTGTCGGTGAAATTAAGAGAACTGAACAAACGAGATTGATTCGTAACGCAGTGATGCAAATTTTCATTTGGATTTCCACAATTTCTGTGCTGAGCATGGACTGATATTTGTACTTCATCATTACAAATGCCTTCCTGACTTACGCAGTCTCCGTCAATCATTAAATGATCATCTGGACATGATAGGGCGATGCATTTGTCAGCAAATGGATTATACACATGTCCCGGATCACAGGTTATTGTTTCAACTTTGACTCTTTCATTATTGATTTTCACTGTTGCACTTCCACCGTTGAATTCAACCAATATAGATATTGGAAGGACCGTTTCGACAATGTCGACATCTGTAATAAACGTTTTGTCAGGTGTGATAGATGGTACATTTAGTCCTTCATGATCTATGATATACATTAAAGGGAGGACCCCAAATTGACAATTGAGATTGATCATCTTTGCGTCAACATTTTCAAGACTATGCGAACAAATGAAACAATATGGATTGCGGTAAATCTGCACGTTTGGACGCAGACCAAACACATAATCCACATATTCGCCACATTTTCTTCCATTTGCTGCTGAAGTAGCAGAAGTGGAACAAGATCCTTCATCTGCTACACCTTGAACACAGGTACGCGATCCAAGTGGTGAAGTAAAACCGTCTGGCGGAGCAAATGAAACTGGACAGTACTCATGAATAATTGTGAAAGTTTCAACCAAGGATATCCCATGTTTAAGACCATCATGCACCAATGACAGGACATCATCTTCGCAATGTGCCTGATATTTCCAAAACACAATGTAACTAACATCGACATTGTTACACAGTGCACAGTAGATATTTTTAAAGCTTATCCCGTAGGTATTCTCGCTAACAGGAATCAGTGACTGCATATCAGTATCATTCGATTGATGACATCTTTTACTAATTGTTGACGCCTTTTCAATACATTTATCAATCATAAATACACCTAGATTGAGGCGAAAATGGTCAGATTTATTTGAATCAAATGAATAATCAGCATCAATGAAACTTTTGATTGGTGTAACGTGTGGTAAAATACATCCAATCTGTTGTTTGTCCAAACCCAATTCTCGCAAGCCAGGTAAGGTAGCCGCCATGTCGCAATGCACATTTTTGCAACAATCGTTAAATATATGACAGAATTCATCGCATTTGCAGGATAATGATGAGTTACTTCTTGAGGAGCAACCCTCGCCACATATATTATCTTTGCATGACCAATCAGATACGCTGACAACATCACTATCTGCAAAACAAAAAAGAGTTACGCCTAAATTAGATTATCATCAGTGATTTAGGCACCTACTTCAGACTCACTAAGCCTGACCATACTGACTTAGGCCATATACACTCAAAAATGATTATTGGGTCAAGTAATTCCCACTCAAAACTGATGATTTATAAATACTCAATTCAGCGATTTTTTTGAAGTGTAAGTAAATTGGGAAAGAAATAAGTACATTTTACTTAATTTGCAGCGGCTTGTCGTTGTTACTAGTACTTAATTTAGCAGTGTTGCTGCTTGTTGCTGCTTTTGTTGATTTGAGTGCACCAAATTCAAATCAGTTCAAATAAGTCAAACTCGATATGGAAAACTAAATAATTTAAATAATTTGCATTTGGGTAAAAAGAAGTAGAGAAAATTGTGTAGTGAGTTATATAGCAAACATGACACCAATAGAAGTCAAACTCATGGTTATTGATACTTAATCTGCTTAAATATGGTTAAGTATGCACAAGATATTCATTTGGTAGTTTTTATATCTAATGTTTATAATGAGTCACGTTTGAGTTAATAAGAATGGCTATGTGGCATAAACGGTAAGGCGTTAGATTCTTAAACCAAAAGTTCCCGCATTCAAATGTCAGGTAGGTCTAAAGGTAAATTTTCTCATACCTGTAAATGTCACTAAGTGTAAATATGGAACCATTCTAAGAATCCACTCCTCTTGCCGTTTCATTCATTTGTTTTCACTACGATGGTATAAAATGATCACCACGAGACACACAGACGGTTTTAATACATTAAAACAAACAAATAGCATAATATTGATATATCTACCTTGATCGACTCCAAAGTCAGTTGCATTTGGAGCACCACCATTGAGTGTATTGGTTGAGTTCCCTTTTGCAGCAATATTCACCACAAATATGTGCATAATATGAACGATGAGAATACTATACAACATTTTGGAATGTGACAGATGATGAATCTTCTAGTCTTCTTCTCAATGTTCTAGCATCAATGTCAGCAGGCTAGATGTCTGTATTAAAGCGGTCTGATCAACAGCTATATTTTATTCACA
>JXSR01S004466.1:10889-24199 GCA_000969725.1 Ophiothrix spiculata
CCGGTTACATTTCGTCATGTGAGTGCAAGAAAGTCGTATCTGCAATAGCTGCCTTTTGTCATTAATTTGGATTGCACACTGTAAAATCTCCAGCCATTTTGAGAGATTTTTCACATTCTTGTGACAAGTTGAAAAATAAATATAACTCAGGGCAGCCATTGCAGATACGACTTTCTTGCACTCACATGACAAATTCAGTATAAAGTGTTATGGTTAATGCTTTTTGTCACATCAATGCATAATTCCCTTTTTTTTATGTTATCAAAAAGCTTACTTTAACTTAGGAACATCTGTTCAAAGAATGCATGTCTTTGTTATATATTAATTTGCACACATTCCTTTCTTTCAAACAGAGAGATGTATTACCAAAGCTGAATTGATGTGTTTGGTTTACAAATATTGTTACAAAATAAGTGAACTGCTTCAAGTTAAAATTATTCCTGGAATACACATATTGTAAAACATATTCAGCTATTAAGCATCCATGAATCCACATAACAATATTTATAAAACATTTGAAATACGTTTGAAACAGACAAACCTGTACAAACACTGGTCTCTGTTGTATCAAATTCCTTTTGCCTCCAACTAGATGAAAATGATAGGTTCTACCATCCCAAGTTGTACCTCCTTGGCATAGAAAGTCACTAGGTTGGCACACGATAAGCTTCCGAGGGTCTATATAGTACATGGTTCAATCTAGTTTAGATAAAATGTCACTGGGTTTGCACATGTTTAGCTTCTAAGACTAGAGGTCTGATAAGACATGGTTGAGTCTGGTTGGCATACAATGTCTCTTGGTTGGCACATGGCAAGTATTTTGAAAGGTCTAAATAGTACATTGTTGAACCTGGTTAGAACAGAATGTCATTCGGTTGACGTTTGATAAGCTCCTAAAAGGTCAAAATATAACTTGGTTAGGCATGGTTGGCAAAGAATGTCAATTGGTTGGCACACGATAAGCTCAGGAAAGCTCCATTACAGAACATGGATGAACTCGGTTGGCACCGGATATCTCCTGGTTGATTATTGATTGATGCATGATAAGAATCCAGTAAGCTCAAGTATATAGTGCACTGGTTAATCCTGATTATCTTCACAGGTCACTTAAATCATTCTTTATCGATGACAATACTTTGTAGGCACTGCTTGGCATACCTCCTGCTTGACAGCTGGTGGGCACTTGATAAACCTAAAAAAAAACACGTAGACCGTGCACTTCTCTATCCTAGTTGTCATCACAAGTTACATTGTTCACTATTGATGACAACACTTTATAGGAAGGGTCAGCATGTAATAGTGCCGGCATTTGGTTTTCATTTTGTTTTGATAAAACTGTCCTGTATTGTTTACTTTGCTTTCTTGCCTTTCCTCTTGCCTTTTTTCTTTGCTATGGCTCCTGTGGCAGGGTTTGGTTGAGATGCCGCAGACTTCTTTAGAGCTAGAGACAGATCCAGATCGCCAGATACCTCTGATTTTTTACTGCAATATTAAACAAAAATAAAGATGATTATATTTTATGTGAGTTAAATTGTACAACAAGAATGCACCTTATGATTGGAATTGTATTCACAAACAACGTGAAGCTGAGTGAGTTGGACAAATAAAATAACTTCAAAACAAATAGCATTGTAATGGCTAATCAATCTTGGTACTTGATTGGTAAGTGTCCTAACGCATTTGTTTTGAGCGTCAAAACACATAATATGCATGGCACATTGGCGTTTGTATGAATGTAATGTGTAGTTACGCATGTGAACATCACCATTTTGTCAACCTCTTTATCAATATTTATTAAAGCTCACAAATGATTGCAGTGCACTTACATAAGGCAAGTCCCAGGGCAAGTGAGCACCCAAGGTGTGTAATTCTACTGGTCAAAGTTGAATAATTATGATCAGCCCTTTCCAACAGTACTCCGCAGACTGGGCTGCAATGAAGCACTGAGACCAGGGTACCAGTGTAGAGTAAAATCAGCCAATCTGCTAATAGTACAATTGCATTTTACCTTTTGTTGAAGCCGCCTAATTCCGCTTGGTCTATAGTGACTGTAGCTTCCTCTTCACTATCATCATCCTCTTCATCTGGAATGTATAAAGACAAACAGGAGACACAATTTCAATAAGGATTCATTTTCCTCTGTGCTCTTTGATAAAAAACAAGAGATACAAAATAAAATGACAAATCATATAATCAAGTTACTACTTCAAATGATACAGTATTGCCTTCTATATAGTTTTAACTTTATAAAAATGTATTGCGACATGTCGACATGAAAAAACAGTCTCGACAGAAACCTTAATTGTGACATATTTTTACATTATTGCCATAATGGGTGGTTAAGGCCAAAGTGAAATAATCTTTGTGAGCTTTACAGAGTAATCAAAAATGTACCATCTGTACTTTCATAGTTACCCTCGTGTTTCTTTAGATGTTTCTCTCCATTTCCAATGTCTTCCTCTGCATCACTGTTACCAATCATCTCAACCTCTTCATCTCTATCTGGAATGGCCCATGAGTTCTTACCACCCTGTCCTATCACCCCTACACCCGGTTCTACCATCTTGACTTCAGGTTCTCTGAAAGTTTTGTCAAGGAATCCAAATTCATTATTATACTGCCCCATGTAATATCCTAAGAGGTCATTTTTTAAACAAAGATACCTAGTCTAGGCTGGCATAAGTCAAACTTCTTTTTTGAAGGAGCTACAGAGAATTTATAAAAGACAAGAGGTAAAATCAAAGCAAAACAAAAACAAACAAACAAAACACAATAACAATAACAAAAATAGCTCAATGGCAATGATCAATTGAAAAAATTGTCACTTTCAAAAGACAACTAAATTGCTTTATAAATTTTCTGCCATACAAGTACAAAATGACATTTTTCCTGGATATATGTCTGATATGATACAAGACTGATTCCGTTGAACGTGGATGAGGACCTACCCCAGCCTGCTGTTTCAAGATAAGTCAAGAGATCAGTGCAGCTCTGGAATATACGCTTCTGTCTATTTGTGAAATAATTTTACAAATAGCTTCTGTGTCCACGCACCTGACTCACTATTTTGCATGTTTTTGTTGATAAAGTCTTACGACCTCGTGGGACCTACGTCATGACCTACGTCAACCAATAATGAATCAGAAGTAGCAAAATAGCTCAAACACATGTTTCTACAGATCTACAGAAAAACTTGCTGCTACAAACCCTAATACCTATCCCTGCAAGTCAGCGTCACAATTTTTCGATGTAAATAGACATCCAGTGAGCAGGGCCAATTGTTTATGAATGCGATTAGTACCCTGCAATTCGTGGCCAAACTTCAGTTTGCAGTACAGGTGAAAATGACCCATACTGTTTCCATAACTTTTCATTCTGTTTTTTTTTTCATGTTGTTCTTTTTTGATATAAATTAATATCATATGTCAAAGGATACACTTCTGGTGGTGACTCGGCCTCTTCTACAACTTGTTGCGCTGTTTCCATGGCGTCAGATGTGTCAATCTCCTGCACATCTTGTGTGTTTGCTGTGATCTTTTTGGTTGGTATTGACTCAGCAAAGCCAAACTTCTTGCCATCTGATCTATTATTAGAAATTCAAATATGAAAATAAATATGTCATTCACTGTCAAAACATTTTACTTCAAGAAATTGCAAAAATCCATAGTCTGACTTATGTATCATGCTTGATTGTGCATGTCATACTTGATTTTGTACATATTCATCACAATTTTCAAATGTTCTTTTAAATTTTAAATTCTTACAGCTAATTCCACGCAGCCTCTACAGACTTCACAGGTATTTGCTGACCACTGTGGCGCATGTAAGCCCCATTCCACACAAAATATCATTTCAAATTCTGCAGCAACCACTAATTAGCCCACATATACATCAGATCAGCTACTTGAGTTTTGCATGGGTTTCCACAAAACAATTTAGTTAGTTCCTTATCAAAGGGAATTTCAAGCATATTCAACTTTTTGGCAACAGCAGGGTTTGAACTCGGGACCTTTCTAACTGCAAGTGAGCACCTTGCCATTTGAGAATGTTTGACTGTCAGCTCTTGGTATATCTCAAAAACAAGTTAATGTGCAATAGACAGCAATTTAGCCTTGCAAAATTTACTGTATCCTGAATACACATTGAACACACTGACTCTAGCAAAGGTGGCAAAATAATGGGGTATATGCAATCTTATCTTTTGTGGCTTCAATTATCATTGGACACATTAGTGCTAGGATATGACATATTTACCTTGCCCTGGCATCATTGTCTAATGCTTTTTTGATGAGTTCTGTAATTTCAGCAACTTTCACTGTCGATATCTGGGCACATCTTAAAATCTGAAATAACCAACATGAATTCATTTATGTTATATGTTTCACAATTGACTTGGGAGGAAGTATTGTAATGAAATTCAGATAAATTCATACAGGGGTGTGAGAGTTAGCAAATAAAAAAACTCTGAAAAATGCTGAAAATAATGACAAAACGCCCAAAATAGGCTGAAAAGAAAAGAAAAAGCTGAAATTATGACTATTTTGAAGGCATAAAAAATGTTGAAATCAGCATAAATGCTGAACTCTCACAACCTGTTCGTAAGACCACAAGGACATTTATAAGCTTATGGCAGATGTCATTGTCAAAGTTCTAATCATTTTTGACACCTTTTTCTCTGTAATTAAGACCTTGATAAATAATAGTCAACATAAAGACGACATTCCTACAAGCCGAGTTATACAGATATCAGTCATCAGCCCTAAGGCCAAAAAAAAAAAAAGTTTGTTTCTGGTAACATGCTTGAAAAAGTAAATGCGGTAAGCGGCTTTTTTTTTTTTTTTTTACTTTTCAAAAATGTAATGCGATATGCGGGTTTCCCTTTTTTTCTTTTTTTTTACAAAAAATGCAGGATTCCCAGGAAGAAAATCACATTAAAACAATGCTCTTGGTTTTTTATATTATTTATTAATATCATTAATATCCATAAAGGCTTTATATATAACTGTAGCCTTTGTTATTGTAATAGGTATTGAGTATCCATGTAATCTTACCTAAATATGAGTATTTTCCTGTATCTCCAGACATATGAACAATTAATTGCTGACTAATTGATAGGCTGAGAGTACCTGAATTGGTGTACGTGTTTTTTTACGCAAGTCTCCAGTAAGCTTTTTACAGAATTTGGTGGGTTTTTAAAAATTTTTTTTTTTGATGCGAAATATCAAAAAAAAAAAAAAAAATGCGGGAAATATGTAACTAAACAGAAACGCGCGCGTGTTACCAGAAACAAACTTGTTTTTTTTATTTGGCCTAATAGAAATAACATGCAACCACTCATCTGTACTATGTAAACTTCTATATAGATACGTACAATCTTAGTCACACACAAGTAGTCGTCTGGTAACTGTGCCAGTTTACAGGGATCAATCCTTGTCCCTCTCATCTGTCCTGTTCAAACTTCCCAATTAAAGGGGCAATTCATGATCCACTTTTCACCCTCAAGGTCACCTCTATCAAATCAGAGTTTTTTAGCTTATTAGAATCCTCAAGTGGTATATGTTACGATCCCCAAACCATTCTTTCATATGTGCTTGCATTTTTGAGAAAAGTGAGAAAATGTGTCATTTTCTAATTATTGTCGGGGCCCCGAAAGTAATTACAACACAGTAGTCTATGGGGATTTTCAAAATGCTGAAAAGCTTGTAACTTGGAAACGAACGGTCGGAATCAAGTGAAATTTTCAGTATATATTTATGTTGTACTCTTCTTTTTATTTAGCTAGAAAAGAGACCACATTAAAATCATGAATTGCACCTTTAAGTTCAATCATGGCCACAGTCATTCCCGTAGAACTCTAACAGTTCTCACTACATCCGTTGCAATGCTTGAGCGTAAACAATCAAAATCAACAAATAAAACACTGCAAAAAGTGCATCAGCTTGCAGAAGTGCTTAACAACAAGCATCAACAAGAAAAACCTTGTGAACCATTAACAAACCTGACAAAAAAATCACAAATGGGAGTAGACGTCTGCTAACTATGAGAGTGCCACATTGATCAATCAGAACTATTGTATACCTGATCCTTTGGTAGTAACATGCCACAACTGTAATGTGCAGATTTCTTTATGCACTTTCACAGCCATGACCATATCACATACATAGCCATAACTATACAGGAGCATGGCAACTGTGAGACTCCCTCAGGGATCAATCCCCAACCCTATTATAGTGTTTTCATTTATTAAATTTCCCTGCGTACAGCATCGTTTAACTCGAGCGTAACGTGCGCGATCGTCGGCGCTTCACAAGCACTGGAATTAAGCCAATCACACGCTGTAAATACGTGCGACTTTCACGCAAACCACCGTAGCAACAAGCGTTGTTCTCCAAAAACCCCGCGAACAGAGAAATTTAATTATTGAAAATACTATACATACCTGATCTTTTAGTAATAACATGCCTCCACTCATCTGTACTGTGCAGACTTCTCTATGTACATTCATAGCCATTACCATATTACCATCCATGACAGCTTCTTCTTTTTCAGTTGGGTCAACTAATAAATACTGCCTGATATTGAGAATATATGGAAAGAGAAACAATTACTGAGAATTGAAATAGATAACAAATTTCGTAAAGATCACTTTGTAACTAACTAATACAGAATACTGGACAGTTCTACTTCAAATCATAACTGGTGGATGACCTACACTAATTACCACTGGACCACATAGGATTGTTTTGAAATAAGTAAAATAAACTGGAAACAGGTAAGACGTGTCAGTACCAATTCTGAATCTGCTAAGAGGTTCTCTGTCAGTTCATTTCCTTAAATCAACTACATTTTGGACATCAGTTCCTAGCACTTAGTGATAAAGCAAAGTGATAAGCACTTTGGGATATGCACAGGTCATCTATTTAATCCCAATACAAGGCAAGGAGCAGACACTAACAAAGACATTAAACTTGAACGTCTTATGTCTAATTAGGCTCAGTCACACATCAACGGATAGAGCAGATATGTACAAATACCGTAAACTGTTTTGGTAATTGATAAAACATAAGACGTAAGAATTTATTTCTTCCACATATGCAAAATAACAGTAACAACATATCAAAAATAGTACAATCAACTGTATCAAACATTGTGGAGGAGGACTGGGAAATAAGCATTAAGCCTGTCGGTCCAGACTCCAAATATCTAGATAGCTATACACGATCAATTTACAAGGAATCATAAATTTAGCATACTGTCCTTTCATTCCAAAAATGCGATGGCCACAGAGTCGAAGGAGAGGACAGGATGTTTCATTATGATTATTTCATTTTGATTATTTACAAATTTTTTGTTAAATATTGAAAATATGATCTATGCCATCCTCTCAATCCGCAATGTGATGGCCACAGAGTAGAGAGAAAGGATGGGAAGTTACAATTTAAGGTACTTCATTAATCATCAACTGTAGGTGAAAATATATGTTTACATATTTTATGAATCTGTTTCCATCTTTGGGTAATCTGATATAAGAGATGCCAAAAATAGGCTGAAAAGAAGAAGTTAAAATTATGACTCAATTGAAGGCATAAAAAAGTTGAAATCAGTCAAACTCTCACACCCATTTATAGCGTCTATCTAGTCAAATTGATGCATTTTTGGAATTTCAGTACCTAGTAGGAAGGTGTAATGGTGGACCTGATGCACACACACAAACACCCCCACCCCTACACAAACACACCGTGCCTATGATTCTCTTAACTAATACAAGACTAAGTTGAGCTAGAAACTAACAATAACAGAAAGCGGACATACATCAAAAGCAGCCCTATGATCTCAAAATAACTCACGTCAGACTGTGCGCAGTGCAATCAATCAATCAATGATACAAGTACTTGCATAACATGCATACCCCATGAAGGAGTCTATTCCTACAGGGGACCCACGGCTTTACGTGACTGTCCGACCACGGAGCAAGTACAAACTTGCCAACATTATAATTTCAGAAAGAGGGACAAATGAGAGAAAAATTCTTAAAAAGAGGGACATTTCTGATTTCCTAATACATTACTATGTAGGGATATTTGCAAAAAGAGGGACACCTGCTAAAATTACGGCATTTTACAGTGTTTAGTTTGGGTCAAAAGAGGGACTGTCCCTCCAAAAGTGGGACAGTTGGCAAGAATTATGAACTACGTGTCATCTTGATGTGATTTGAATAGCTAATATGATTTTGGCAACATAATATTTTGAAAATTTGCAAAAATAAATCAAAATTACCCACAGCCGGTATTTTCTCCATACAGTTGTAATGGTAGTCGTCATATGTTTTTCACTCATTAATCAGAACAAAAGTCCTGGATGTAAACAGATACATGGAAGTCCGCTCTCAGCTATACAGCGCGTTCCAAAGTGCTGCACGGGAAATATAAAAGGTACAACAACTCACTCTACTCAAGAGACATCCAAGATAGCAGCCATTCCAATATGGTTTACATGGTGGTGAAAATGTGTGCCAATTCCCCTGCTTAAATTCATTGATTGAAAATAAAAGATAATCTTATGTCATTTTAATTTACTAGAAATACTTACCCTTCTGAGAAGAAAGCAAATGTTATACAGATAGGCATATAATGTACACTCAAAGGTACTGGGTCCCTGTCTTCAACTGAATGCTGTGGAGAAAACAGATAGAATTTTAATAAATACTCTGAATTGAATGTAATTCCACATCTAAACTGATAGCAAGAAGTATGGTTCATATTGTATCATGTTTATTTAGAAGATTCCATAACAACCTTACATGTTTGACCCCTGGGCACCTCTGAAAAAACAGTGGTTTCACAGATGGGGCTACTTAAGGCAAAATAAGAATTAAATAAATCAATAAATACTGAAAGACAATCCAGAAGTTGGTAGGTAGGATTTGGATAATGACATCCCATCTTGTTGTGGACAGATCACACATATCAAGACTATAAATGAGTCTTCCATTACAACAGCACCAACATTTGCAAGGGTGCTAACAGAATCTCTATTTGTGCAATTACATAACTCAATAATAGTGAGTGTGCTTAGTAGAGCTTGGAAACTTTGAAGTCATCAAACAATATTTTTTTCTGTACAGAGTAAACATCCAAAAGATGGATAATCCCTTATTTTTATATAGGAGCTATTCTAGTTACATGCATGAAACTGAATATTCAGGAAAGAAAGCTGAAAATTGTCTAAATTTGCACCAAAGAGCTTATAATAGGCCCATTTGAGGAAAAAAGTTGAAAAGAGTACAAATAAA
Organism: Ophiothrix spiculata; assembly: GCA_000969725.1. Taxonomy (NCBI): domain Eukaryota; kingdom Metazoa; phylum Echinodermata; class Ophiuroidea; order Amphilepidida; family Ophiotrichidae; genus Ophiothrix; species Ophiothrix spiculata. The sequence goes on from JXSR01S004466.1 coordinate 20,182, forward strand.
ACAAGGTGAAAAAGTGAAAAAGTTTAAAAGTTTCAGGCCTGGAGTTAAATTTTGCAGTATTATTAATGCAGGGGTTCTCAATTAAATTTGTTGGTGGGCCATTTCAAAAATACATCTTGGTGGGCCAAATTAAGACCTTTTCCAATGCTTTTCCTATAAACTTACTGCATTCTGGAGGCAATCGAAGGGCCAAATTAAAGTCGTTGGCGGGCTGGATTTGGCCCATGAGCCGCTACTTGAGAAGGCTGGCATTAATGTCATTTAGATCATACTTACAATAGTAACATTTTCACCGATTACAGTGACATCTGGTCTTCTAAAATGTGACAATGCAGCTATTGAGGCTATGCTGGCTGCGTCGATTAAGCTCCCATCATGGTTTAACACGTGTGTGTCTATTCTGATGTGCCACACCTAAGAAAACAATCACATACAGGGATATGGTATGCGTAAATAAGAAATAATAAGTACAAGGCGAGAGCTATGACCACCATAAATCTTGAAGTACGAGGGGGTTATCTGTCTTAAAGATCACACAGAAGGAAAAGAGCTATGTCAATGATTTTTTTGTCAGGATAGTCACTCGTCCTTGTGTACATTAAGGTGCAAAATGATATCAATTGCATATTTTATACTTTCTAAACAGGTGTCGACAGATGACAACAACCTCCTGCCGCTAAAGAGATTGCCTGCATGGAGAAATCAAAACATGCCCAACATTTATAAATTTGATACCACAGTGTAGGTTAAGATCTTCTCTTTCCATTGATATCAAAATTATGGAAATTGGTCGACAAATGACATCATTATGACGTAATGAAGCATGGCCGACCTGAAAATGTTGATTGTTAGCGAAATACAAGATGGATTTTTTGACTAAAAGAGGATCTCTACAATGTTGGTCTGTGGACAGTCAACTTTAAGTGGTAGAAATGTGTAACTTTGCACATTGCCCATGCAAAGATGACTCAAAGGTGGCATAATAAAAGTGGGTTCCTGGCTGCATTTCTTCTGAGTGATCTTTAAAACTTTTCGTTTGCAGCAAGCAATTAGATTCTTTTACAAGATCCCTAGCATATCTGTTGTATTCTACAATATTGTGAACTGGTGGATTTGTATTGTGTAAGAGACTAGTAATGAATGATTAGGATTGATTAAGACCAAATCACTGCATATTAATCAAGGTTGGCACGATTTAAATCAATTGATTTAAATCACGATTTAAATCAAATGATTTAAAAAAAAAAAATCATTGATTTAAATCAAGATTTTAGATTTTCTTGATTTTTTCACTTTCTTATCAGAATTTTCAATATATTTTCCCCTGCATTCATACAGCTTATAGTTTTGCTCATTTCCAATGTAAATTTGGCCCATAAACCCTCACCAAGGTAGCATTTCAACATTACAACTTGATTTATACAGTCGGCAAATGTGTAATTCACGGAGCAAAATTCATATATTGATTTTTTTTTTTTTTTAATGATCATTGTCCAATCCTGGGTCAGTAATTTGAATCATTTACACTTTTTTGAAGATCAGAAACAGTTGATATTCACATTGAAAGTGTAACACGAGGAGCAGGTGTAGAACATAAATCCTCAAAAAAAAAAAAAAAAAAAAGATTAATATCAAAAAATTCGATTGATTTAAAACACACAGTGATTTTTTTATTTATTTTTTAAGGTCGTGATTTGTTTTCACAACCTTTAATCAATAACAGATTTAAATAATGTAAACTTTTGTAAAAGTTCAGAATGAAGCACATCTTTTAAAGTGTGACAACATAAATCAATGAAATCAAAAAGAAAAATGATTAAAATCAAAAAAATCAATTCAAATAAAACATTTTTTTTTTATTTGTAAAAAAAACCTACCCTAGATTAGTTATTTATAATAATACATTCTTGAATATCAGAAGTACTTACTATTCTAATTCAAAATTTAACAAGAGGGGAAGTAGTTGCATATCGAAATCAAGTGAAATTTGAATTGAATAAAAATTACTTAAAATGAAACAAATGATTTTTATAAATTGTGAGGGGTTTTTTTACCAACCATGGGTTAATTATTTATATGATAATACATATTTTAACTTAAGATCAGCCTGAAGAACGTAAAGTTTTCATTTACAGAGGAACAAGAGGGGAAGGAGTAGTAAGTAGTATATAAATCAGCAAAATCAACCGAAATTCCACTCAAATAAAAAAAAATCAATTTAAATATTTAAAACAAATGGATTTTTAAATTTTTTTTTACAAAATCATGATTTTTACCAACCTTAGATCAATTATTTTATAGGATAATACATTTTTTCAATATCAGCAGGACTTATTGTTCTCATTTAAAGAGTAAAAAAGGGGAAGGAGTAGTATATTTAAATCTGCAAAATCAACCGAAATTCCAATCAAAATCTAAAAAATCAATTTGAATCAAACAAATGATTTTTTTGATTTTTTTACAAAATCATGATTTTTGTCAATCTTAGATCAATTATTTTTATGATAATACATTTTTAAAGATCAGATAGACTAAATATTCTCATTTAAGAGTAATTTGAGGTAGGGGAAGGGTGTAGCTCCTACAAACCTCTGATATGAAAAAAAAACAAAAAAAAAAACGATTTAATCAAAAAAATCCGATTTAAATCAAATAAATCGATTTTTTTTGATTTTTTTTAAAAAATTGTGATTTTTGCCAACCTTGATATAAATATTTTTTTGCATGAATCATTCATGACTTTAGTATTATTTTAGGCTAATTTTGTTGCTACCACATGGAAAAACATTGAACATAAGTTCATTTGAATATTCTGTAACATTTGGTATTTGGTTATGATTCAAAAATATGGACTAATTTACTTCCATGTATGGTCATATTGATTTATGTGTGTTATTCGGCTGCTTGTTGCATACTTCAATGTTTATAGAGTACACACCACACTTCATCTGACGTTAGGTTGTTTCACAGTAGCTGTGGGTAGCCATGGCAGACGACCACTTATATAAATACCATTTTGTGCTGTCACAATGCAATACAATATATCTGACAAAAACGTTAAGGTAACCATATAAACACATGCAATAAATCTGTTCAAAACTCTACCTTTTCGCCTGATACGATGCAAAGTGACTCCAGATCCAACGCCCTTGTTTCTTTTATACACCGCTCTAATAATCTGTTCAGTTCTACGGCATATTCTGAAAGCCTTTGAAAAATGAAAAAAAAAAATAACACTGTATAGTTTTTTTGATACAAAATAAAACTGAAACTGAGTAATATTTCTCATCAATGGTACAGCCCAAGTGTCTTTAACCCCAAAGGTTTGTTTTTGCAAAACATTTCAAAATTCCTGCATGACTTTGAAAACTTTCTATTTTCTAAACCCACTTTTGTGCCAATTTACACACCCAACAATATACCACTTTTTAAAAAAGCTTGTCTTATATGTATTACATGGCTAGGTGTGACTTTGAGCATGAAATAAATCTGTCACAGCAGTGACTGACAAGGAGGTTTGCTTGCTAGTCTGACAGCTCGCTAGTCCAACGGCTCACTTGTCCAAAGGCTTGCTAGTCCCAAGCACATTATTCAATAGGGAAAATATGACCTTGAAAGAGGTTACTAGTCAGAAAAGAGCTCGCTAGTCAAAATACTTAAAAACGGCTCGCAATTCTAATTTTATGAATAGTATGTTAGTCCAAATTTATAAAAAGCTTGTTATTCGGAACTTTGAAACAAAAAATGTAATTGAAAAATATACATATAATTTTTCTAATTCAGTCAAGCGAGCCTTTCAAAAATTTAGAATAGATAACTGTTTTAAAAAATTAAGACTAGTGAGCCTTTTTAAACAAAAAGGTTCACGAACCAGTAGTCTCGCCTGCGTATCGACCGCCTACTTAATCATTCAGTTGTGGGGTGGATCCCAAGGGAAAGGTCATACAACGGGATCACCATTGGCACTTTTGATCGCTGGTCCAAGACACACAATTTGACACCTTAATCGTTGAAATAA
>JXSR01S004466.1:49342-69778 GCA_000969725.1 Ophiothrix spiculata
CAACCTATAATACTGTTTTATTCACATTCAGAAATGTACAAATCATCAAAATATTAGCATTTGTTCCCCCAAATAGTGATCAGAACTTTTTAAAATGCCCTCCTCACATCTTTTAATTGTGTCCGTCCGTGATGTCCGTCCGTGATGTCCATCCATGATGAAAAATGTTTGCGATTCTCTCAGGAGTAAGATAATGGTTTTTAATTTAATATGCCTGACATAGAAGCTAACATGTCTGAATGTTATTTACATTAACAATAATTGATCAATGTTAAGTTGTTTAGATAGAAACAATAAAAATGTACCAAAATGTTGAAAACCCCATTTTTATCTTGTCCGTCCGTGATATTGAACATTTGGCTGATACTTGCGTTTGTGGGTAACCATGGCAACCAAAATTTTTTATCATTCAACATACTTTGTCCTAACCAACACTATAAAACACATGGGAATCTATTGCAACTTATTCCTAATTTGTTACAGGCCTTCAAAATTTGAAAATCTATCAAATGTCCGTCCGTGATGAACCGATCACGCTCTAGAATCAAATACTTATGAACGGTTTGCGATACTTACCAGCATTCGTAACGTTTTGTGAAATACACCCTGCGTTTTCAGTCCATGCTTGCTTCCGCAGGTTTTTCTCCAGGTACTCCGGTCTTCCTCCTGCATTCAAAACTGATTTTAAAAAACATCTTGGAGCCCTGTTGAAGATAAGCTACCTTTAGCTTACTTGGTACCAAGTACCAAGTTGGGTTTTCCCAGGGGTAGCCCGAGTTAGCACAGACTTCAAATTTTTTATCATATTTTTTATTTAAATTATTAGAAGTCTGAGTGTGAACTAGCCTTTGAAACCCGGGACCACAGTAGACTGAATCCTCCAGTCCCTGTCATGGCACTTTTCGCTCTCATAATCACGGGAACACAGTGGATAAGTTGTCGGAGTCAGAAGGATTCAGACTAGAAAAAACATTATTTTACGGTTACAAGAAATCACGAAGTACATAAACACATGAAAATTTGAAATTCCCTGACCAAATGATCTCATGAGAACTGAAACTGAAAAGCGTATATTGTGCTTTATTTTATGTCAATACTAGCCTAGTTTTTATTCCTTATTTCTTTTATTTTCAGGGTAAATTCCATTTGAATCCTACATCTAGCACTATGGCAGGCAGTCCATTGACCACACATGTACTCGATACCAGCAGAGGGCAACCAGCTAGAGCATTGCCTATTGAATTGTATAGGGATACTGGTGGGAACAACTGGATATCAACAGCAAAGGGGTAGGTAATAAGTAGGTACAGTGGTTGTACCCGGGGATGTACTTGATACCAATGGTGGGGGGGGGGGGCATCCAGCAAGAGCAAATGTGTATACGGTATTGAATTTTACAGAGATACTGAATATATCAACAGCAAAGGGATAAGTAATAAGTAGGTACCAAATTGTGCAACCAGCTAGAGCATTGTATATTGTATACTGGTGGGTACAACTGGATATCAATAGCAAAGGGGTACCATACAGTGGTTGTACTTGATAACTGGGGTGGGGTGGGGTTGCAAATTGTGCAACCAGCTAAAGCATTGTATATTGAATTGTACAGAGATACTGGTGGTAACAACTGGACATCAATAGCAAAGAGGTAGGTATTAAGTAGGTACAGTGGTTGTACCGGGGGATACACTTGATACCAATGGCGGGGGATTAAAGTTGAATCCTACATCTAGCACTATGGCAGGCAGTCCATTGACCACACATGTACTCGATACCAGCAGAGGGCAACCAGCTAGAGCGCTGCCTATTGAATTGTACAGCGATACTGGTGGGAACAACTGGATATCAATAGCAAAGGGGAAGGTATTAAGTAGGTAATGGTTGTACCCTGGGCCCGGGGGGGGGGGGGGGGCAACTTAGCCATACTGTTGTACACATGCGTGAACAAAAAAACACGGAAAAAGGGGGGTATTTTTGTCAAGAGGCACGGTCCGTACGTTTCGTGTTTAGGGGTCAGAAAATACTGATTTTCAACAAAAAGGGGTATATTTTCAAAATCCGACCAAACGTTTTGGGGGGTAATTTTATAGACTAAGGGTTGTTTATTTAGAAAAACTTGTTAAGGGGGTAAAATGAAAGGAATAACCATGTGAAATCCTTGTTTAGGGGTCATTTTTAAGGCTACTCGATAAACGTGTTTAGGGGGTGTTTTGAAAACCTTTGTTCACGCATGTGAACACCATTATATCTAAGTGGCCCCCCCGGGGGGTTGTACTTAGGGGTTGCACTTGATACCAATGGTTGGGGGGCATCCAGCAAGAGCAAATGTGCATATTGAATTGCATAGAGATACTGGATATATCAACAGCAAAGGGTAGGTATATGGGTACAGTGGTTTTACTTGATATAGGGGCCTTTGCAAATTAGGAGTATTAGGCGACCAGCTTGAGCATTGTGTTTTGAATTGTACAGATACTAGTGGGTAAACTGAATATCAGTAGCAAGGGGGTAGGTAATAAGTAGGTACAGTGGTTGTACCCAGGGGTTGCAATTGATACCAGGGTGGGGTGGAGGTGCAAATTGGGCAACCAGCTAGAGCATTGCATATATTGAATTGTACAGAGATACTGGTTGGAACAACTGGATATCAATAGCAAAGGTTCAATAAGTAGGTACAGTGTTGTGCTTGATACTGGGGGAAGGGAGCAACCAACCAATCTGGCAAAACTTTCTTCCCAGCCACAGTGCCAATTTTGAACAGCTTACCACCATCCATTGTCATCACACCCACACTGAACAGCTTTAAAGAGGCCATCCAAAATTATCTCATTTAATTAAGAACGTCCACTCACTTGAGATGCTAAGTTGGTGATGTTGCCCATAGGGTGTTCTACTGACAAACCAATCCAGACCGACATCCAGCTAGAGCATTGCGTATTGAATTGTACAGAAATACTGGTTGGAACATCTAGATATCAATAAGACTTCAATAGCAAAGGTACAATAAGTAGAAGGGGAGAGGGGCGGCCACCAGCTAAAGCATTGTATCTTAAATTATACTGGATATCAGTAACAAACAGGTACATTATGTATAAACAGCCCACATATAAATATGATTATGAGTGTTTTTGTTATTTCAGGGAAACCAATAATGATGGTAGATGCCCTGGCCTACTGACACAAGAAGCATTTATCAGAGGAATCTATAAAATCAGATTTGACACTGGGGAGTATTTCAACAAGAACAATACACAAGGTTTCTATCCATATGTTGAGGTGAGAATATTAGCATATGTCATTGGCAGAAGTAATGTTTTAGGTGCATAAGCCATTTGGAGGAGACATAGGCCTACATCGGCCCGTGAACATTTTGTGTCCGGCCCATCAGGCTCGCAAAGAAAAACAAATTACCATGAGATTCAATAGACACTATGGCCAGTATTCCAGAAAGGGGTTGAGCTAAACCACTGTTTTAATTTGCATCAACAGCATGGCTCATTGAACTGTTCCGCTTGAAAGCTGCAATTGTGCATATCATTCCTGGACAGTTGATGTTCAGTTAAAACTGTGGTTTAGCTAAACATCTTTCTGGAATACGGGCCAATGTGTGTAATTTTCTATTAGTGGATAGATCAATCTGTTCTCCTTCACACCACTGCAGATACGGCTGCAGACAACGAGAGTATATATATTCATCTAGTTGAGCACTGTCTACCTCTGGTGACCATTATCTGCAGCGATGTCAGAAAATCCCGTCTTAGTGTAAGGTCGCTTGGTAGCGCCCAAGGCTATCATCGCCAACTCGGCAAGACTGACTGAGGTGCATTGCTGATGAGCCCTGCCTCAACAGGAGATCTGACACGTGAGGGAGAATGATTGGTCTGTCGACCACCTAGTCTAACATGGATGTCCTTGAACCAAGCCTATATGGGCCACCAGAGGATGAGTAGGAGCACCAATCACTCTTCTAGAAACACCTTGGTCAGGACTCTGGGGACTAGCAAAATCAGGGGATATGCGTAGGCTCCCATCCTGGTCCACAGAATTGATAACGAATCCGATCTCTTTTGAGAATTTTGTGATTTATCTGAAAAATACATCTTGAAATTATTAATTCATTCTGAACATAAAATCTCCCATTTTCCCAAATCCTGTTATTGGAAATATTTCTCAAAAATACTGTTATTCTTGAATCTGACTGTAGTCAAACTTGAATACCATCTAATTTTTAATAAACATGTTATATAAACCCTGGAAAATTTGGAAATGACCCTCAAAATGTGGAGATTGGTCAAAAAATTAAAATCTTGACTCCCAAAATTTCAAAACGTTACTGCTACATCTTGGACACACCACCAACCATACAGCTGCTCGATACACAAATAGTAGAAACAAATTGTGCTTTGACTTCTGAAGGTAATTTGACCGAGAATTGTAACAAACAAGTTAGTCAAGCATTATTGCTTGCATTCGTACAATGTGACAGAAAAAATTCAGATGCATATTACATTGTAGTCAAGTAATTTTCGTGTGTAATCAGAATGTAGTGTTAGTTCACTACGCATTCCTTGGCCTATGCTTCGGCCTATCCTTACAGCATCGGGCTAGGTGTGCAGGCAGGTACTGTACCTAACTCGGCCTTGATTAAGAGTGCAAATAGTCCAGGTTCCTTATTTATACTTTCTTTAAGTTAATGAAACATTTGAAAATTTAGTGCGGGAGTTTTTACCCAACTACTGAATAATTATTTGTATCACTAACATTAACATTCAACATTGAGCATAAGATGAAGGTTTAAAGTTAAATGTAATACTTTATTTGGTTTATTTCTGTATTTTTTCCCCACAGGTTGTGTTTGAGATACTAGATCCAAATCAACACTACCATGTACCTCTCTTACTAAGTCCTTATTCCTACTCAACATACAGAGGAAGCTGATTGATAGTGTTATCTGATTCACCGAGTTACATATATGTTACATATCATAAGTATTGAGCCAAGAATGGAACCCTGGACTAGTTAGAATGGAACCCTGGACTAGTTAGAATTGAACCCTAGACAAAAGAGTGACTGTCATCAAGCTGGACACCTTAAATAATTCAGCCATGGAGATGTATCTAGGGATTGTGGCCAAAATATTAAAATTAACACATTTTTTTAAGTATACAATTTTACTAGCAATATAACTTTTATTATTTTGTGGAGTGGAGCAAAACCAGTTTTTTAGGCTTCAATCCATGGCACATAACAAGATTTAATTGATTATATCCTGATATCAGTAATGTGATCTGGAATCAATGTGAAAGAAATTGTAAGAGTGTTACGTAACAACCTGTTCAAATTATGGTGATATTGCCTAACTTCTCCACATTTCATTGCATTCCACAAAATACAAATTTCCCTTTGTGTGTGTGTGTGTGTGGGGGGGGGGGGGGGCATGCAAAAAATGGAGTGTTGGATAACAGTTCTGATGTCAACATAAATGGTTTGCCTATCTGTCCACAAGTTAACCCTTTCCAGTCTGGAGGTATTTTCCTCTATCTGATGTCTAACTCAATTATCTCTAGAAGTGTTTAGTGTATTTCATTCAAACTTCATAATAACATGGTAAACACTTTAGGCTTTCAAAATGATTTGATCCAATATGGCCAAAAAGTCCAAACAGTCATCCCGTATGGGATACGGGACTGGACGTGAAAGGGTTAATTTCTTGTATAAGAAGTACAAAGAGCTTTGTGTTGCAAAACTGTTCAAATGCCAATCTGAAAGGATGGCCTGCTTTCTCCACTACCGGGTACCTGGAAAATAAACTTTGAGACCAAACTTCATAGGCTGTTTGTATATATACTCAAAAGCACCTGGCCATCACCTATAGACCTTGAGAGTTAAGGGTTAATAGGTATACCCTGGTATTGGCATTTTGGTGTTCAAATCAAGAACAATCACACCGAGCAATACAGGATGTGCTTTCAACAAATACTGGGTTATGGAGGAACACTTATCTGCAAATAGATTCCTCAGATTGTGTGTGTACTTTTCAATCTAGAGTATCACTGGTCACAATCAATACAGCTGTGGATTGTTTTGCAATATCAGCACTTAACTCAGATTCGGACCAGAAAGGTGTAACAAATCTAAATTTTAACCTGGAAATATTGACCTGCTATACTTTGGCTTGCTTAATTTGGAACATCTTAGTGTTCCAAAAGTCAATCAGAAACTACATACACTCCCGTTCGAAAGTATTTCCGTATAATTAAAACCTTCAGAAACCTCATTTTGTTTTAGAATAAATGACCTAAAATCATCAAAGATCTAAAACTAGTATAGGTAACTTATCTTTTCAATTTGAATAAATCGTTGTTTGTTTGAATATTTAATCTTCCATTGCCATAGAAATGGCTGATCTCTTGGAGCCATATACAAATACACCACAAGTACAAAACTCATTAAAGCAATACTATAAGATTTTGATAAAAATGATTTATAGTAAAAACAGCATAAAATGGAGGAATGTGACTATCTAAAGCGTTTTCAAGTGTAATTTGTGGAAAAAAATGTTTTGCCACCAGAAAATGGATAAAAATCACATGCATACTTTCCTATATATATTAATACATGTGGAATTAAATTCGGGATCCCGAATTTAATTAAACAAATGGCCATAACAGAAAAAGTAAGCATCTTTCAGCCAAATTGTTTGGAAGGTATTCATATCTACCAAAAACAAACCCAATAAGCCAAAAATATCAAAATTTGTGGATGACAAAAGGGCATAACTGACATTTTTGTCAAAATTGAGTTATCACCACCACTAGATAGAAAATGACAATATCTACCCATATAAATATATTAATACACCAACTTTCACTCCAACATCCTCCAAATTTCAGTTCAAAATGTGAATTTTATGTACAAGTCAATGAGAGCCAGCCACAGTAATTGGCAATTATCTCAGAATAATCAATATGCCAGTTATGCCCTTTTGTCATGGGTGGGCAGAGCTAGGGGTGCTTCATTTTTAACACTTTATAGTATTGCTTTAATATGTAACTTATCAATTTTTCATAACCTCATTTTTGCCTTGTAACCTGAAAGATTATATTCAGGTTGTAAGTTTTAAAACAAATGCGCAAATATGTATATAAACTCAATTTTTTTTATGTGCAGACGAAAGTAGTAATGTGCATTACACGCCATATTTTTCAAATGCAATTAATGCAAATCCGGATTAGTTAGTTCGATAATTATACAATATAGACTGTCATAAAATGATGAAAATCGGATAAACGCCTTTTAAGATATAGCTGGATAAAGATTTTGTGCGGAAATACTTTTGAGCGTGAGTGTAGCATAGTGTATAAAGCCTAATCTTTCAGAGACTTTTTTCATTGCTGCCAAAGTTTTGAAAAACCAAGCCTTTTTGCATCAATTCAGCCTAGCTTTTACCCCTTTAAATATGAAACGTGTATTTATGGCATTTAAGGGCATTTATTATTTTTAAGGGTTTGTCAGATGGCAACTAGTTGAATTAGACAAGTGGATACGATATCATCCAAAGAGGTACGCCATGATGGGCATATGAAAGAGAAGGTATCGTGTGTATCCCATATTGCATTGCTTCATATGGGAAATTTTGTACAGGAAACTATGCGAGTAGTTACTGAAAAAGCATGACAACAATGGAAGATTACAACAAATAACTTTGATTTATGAGCATTTCATCGCTAACTACTCACATAATTTTCCATCAAACAATCACATTGGAAGCAATGCATGATGGGATACACACAATATCTTCTCTTGGCATAAGGTGTGAAGGCCTATCTATAATTGGGCAACAATTTGCCATCTCTTGACACCGTAACAAGCCAACCCTGACAGCTCTCATAATAACCTACTTATCAGCCACTGTGCTTGTACGTGGACAATGAGCCCCTACTATCAGGCATTACAGGGCAATGGAGGAAGTCATCATGTTATCTGCAAGGCCAAACACTGGCTTCATTGTGGTGGCACTTCTACAAGGCTAAATATCAGGTCAGAAACATTTACAAGTCATTTGTCATGAATTTTAAGCTGAATAATTACACACAATAAATGACAGTGAAAAAATCAATGACCATCCAGGATTTGAACCTGGGACCTTGGTATAACTAGCAACACTCTACCAATTGAGCATATAACATCACCTCATCCGAGAAGCTTAGAAAGAGGGTTTGGAAATAAATTTCAAACTTGCAATTTTTTTCAGTAAGCTTCTCAGATGAGAAAATATTAGAGGAACTGCTAGAATTGAAGGCCTATAGATAGGAAATTGACCACTCTTCCCATCTGACTCATTAGCTCAGTTGGTAGAGCATGGTGCTAGGGCCAAGGTTCAAATAAATTATAATAATATCAGGTATTTATATGCGCTATTCACCATAGTACCATAGCGCTTGACATTATTACGCTGTTATTAGGAAATCATCACAACCATTTCGCCTCAGATGCTAATCTATTAGTTCTTAGATCGTAATATTCCCCTAACAGCTCCCCAATGCGCTTGGGTCTATGAAGCAATCAAGATTAAATGTCTTGCCCAAGGACATAACCTGTTGGCCACAGAGGGGCTCTAACCCATGAACACATGGAAATCCTGGATGGTCAATGAAAAAATCACTGACTGGTATGTGGTGTTGTTGCTCAGTTCAAAATTCATGTCAAGTTATGTCAAATTAATTTCATCGAACATTTAAACCTATTAAAAAATACAAGTCATATCAGTCCAGTGCTGATTTTATTCATCTGGAAGATACATAAATTGTACAATATCATAACAAAATGCTGCAAATGTATATACATTCAAAGAAAGGCTTGGATGCATGTGCAGTGAGATGTCCTATAAAGCACTTGCGGGAAGGTCATTAAATCAAATTGTCTTGAAGACATCATGCGCGCAGTGAAAACGCAGCTCTGATATTGATTGGATGTTGCTTTGTTATTGCTACGTGCTTGAAGTCTCCTGAAGTTAAATTTGTCCCAACCACCTTCCATGCTAGTGCCCTATAGAATATATAGCAAAAATTGTCCAATAAAATAGTTTCATTCAAAAGCGCCATAAGTACCTAAGAAGGTTTTAGCAACTAAACAAAGATGCATTTTCAACATATAACAAAAAGGTCTTTCCTTAATATTTTTGCATTTGGGTCTTCTTAGCTCTCCAATCCAATAGTTTCATTATGTTGTATTGTGAAGTCACTCAGGAATAACACTTTGTAGATTTTGGATGTTACATCAGATACATCAAAGTCTGACAAACTGAACAGAAATCTGAGTCTCTGGTTTTGTGATAATATTCAGTTTCATTGTATTTTTAAATACCACATCTTATAACATTTTATTCAAATCAACTTCACAAAATTCAGCATATTTTGTTTAGTCAACAAGATTCCATGTATTACAAAAACATGCACAAAAGTGCTATAAAATCTATTTTCAGTTCTTTTGAAACAAGGTTTAAATTAAGATTTATTTTTGCACTATTATATGGCCTTATGGTGTCTTCATGATCATAACACTGCTAAATGGATATTAAACGAGTACCATACTGAATAAAACTAAAATAGCAAGAAATATATTAAGTCCATATGATAATCTTGTCATTAAAATTATCATTTACAATTCAGCAGCAACTTCGGTAATGCAAGAAATAAACAAGTTACATAATGGTCATTATGTAGGGGGGCACTCAACTTTGGTCTGGACGGGGGTGTGCGGCCCGGACCTCGGAACCCTAACCCATCGTTGGAGGCTATTTATGAGAAAAAGGGCACTCATGTTTAGACCCATGTTTAGCGATTTTGGGTCCAAAATGGGACCCATGTTTATAGATTTTTATGAAAAAAACACCTATTTGGGCAGCACGTCCCCGTATGTATACCCCCCAGGATTATGTGATGTAATAACCTTAGTGCAATGCAAAATCTATCACCAATGACATTTGCAAGTGTTAAGAGATGAATTTCGGTTAAAACGTGATTCAACGTTTATCACAGTGTGACAATCTTTTATAGTGAAATACATCCCTGACATGACAATCTCTTGCCAAACTTGATGATTTTAACGTATACAGAAGTCCAATGCATAAACCAGAATTTACCATGCAACCACTACATCACCCGCTGATATATTTTTGAACTTGTATCAGTACCACTTGAAGACTTGACGAAGACCATCACAAATGTGTTGGCATGTTTTAAGCTTGTTTCAGACTTGCCTGTCCTGTGGTCGTACGACCAGCATGACGTCAAAAATTTACAGTGCGCAAACTCAACCTTGTCACATCTGCTTGCCGTACGACAAGCCGATATATCTATTACCCTGTCGTGATGGTCGCAACGACACAATGTTTTGAGTTCGAATAAAATCAACTTTTCTTGCGACAGGCCATTGCGGCAATATGCAAATGTGTCGTGCTACAGTATGACCACCTTTAGGGTTCATTGATATGCAGCCCTTGACATCTGCTTATACATGCTACTCCTGATACAGCCCGGGGCAAAAACATACTTAAATTTAATGTTGCCATATTAAAAACTTAACATTCAAAAGCTTACAGTACACATTTCAAAGTGAGTGATGTCGAACTTCCAAAAAAACTTTACAACAGTTTGCTACAATGTGCAATTCCATTTGAATTACATACTCCCCCTTTACATGTATGACTATAAAATTCACTTTTTTTTATCCAAATTTTAAAAAAAATTAACACAAAATTGTGGGGAAAACAGATTTTGAGCTCAAATCATGCGAAAGCTATCATGGGCACCCTTGTAATTTCAAGTTTACCAGGACATTGGTATGAAGTGTTGATTAAAATTGACTGTTAAAATGTCAAATTTTTTTTTATAGAAAAGGAGTTTGTAATTGAAATGGAATAGCCAAATGATTGCCCAGTCACATATCAAATTGTAAAAACAAGGTGCTGAGATAAAATAAAGCAATATTGTGTGCTACAATGCACTCACTTCACAGATAGATATCAATGTATCATATATTTTCATATTTTCAATATTTACATTCTTTGGTAATCAAAGGGTTTGTTTGGCTGGTCCTCTGCCTGTTTTGTCTCATGCTGCCTCATTGCAGCCCATAGCAAATTGAGCATTAAGAAACAGGGGATCAGCCTAAGGGTTTGTATATGTGTATACTGTCATTGCAAATGGATGCGGTTCTATATGCTTCATGTTTTTCATTTCAGCAATATATATTTAAAGTAAAATGCAAATAATCACATTTGATGCAACATTTTTCATTACAAGAGATAGAATATGAGTGCACTAACTATACTCTGTAAATCTTGAAGTATGCAACAAGCAGCCGATTAATGCACATAAACCAATATAATATGACCATACCGGGAAGTAAATTAGTCTGTATTTCTCGTATCTTACATAACAATGAACCAAATCTTGCTGAATATTCAAATGAACTTAGGTTCAGTGTTTGTCAGTGTGTTAGCAACAAAATTGGCCCAAAAATACCAAATCTTGAACAAAATATTAATACGCAAAGATTTTGTCCTAATCAATCATTGCTAGTATCTTGCACAATACAAAACCACCAGTTCACAATGTTGTCGAATACAAGGGATATGCTATGGATCTCATAACAGAGTCTGATTGCTTGTTGCATACTTCAAGGTTTATAGAGTATATTTAGTCATTATCAACATATACTAGTAAAGCAGACAATAAATTGGTAGGATTCTTAATCTAATGGCAAGTCTGAAGCAAATAGCAAACTTCGCATATTTTTTCCTATTGGATCTGGTTTATAGGAACCTGGTCTGATTGCTTTTTTTCAAAGTTGTTGAGTTTTAGAACTAAAATTTCACAGCCGAGATGTGTTCCCTTTTGAAGATATAACAGATAATGTGCTAATTTTAGTCAAATTATATGTATGGTAACTATAATTAGATTTGTCAAATGAAGAATGTGATCTACAATTGCTCACAATAATATCAAAATGGTTTGACCCATTCAACTTAAAACTTAATACTGAAGCATCTTGGGTGGTAATCTGTCATAGGAAACTGCAATTTTAATTTGAAACCAAAGTCTTAAAAATCAGACAATGCTCCTTTACGACTACACAATTGTTAATTTATCTTGAGTCCCTCCCACTCATTCGGTTTACAAATTCAATACTGTTGTTTTTCAGTACAAATAAAACAATGGTGCTGTTTACACTTATCATGATTGTACTTATATATAATATGACAAACATAGACTTAGGCCGGGGTCAGACAAACGACAAGGTCGCATTTACTACAATAAATTTTGCTGTCATAATATGTATGACCCGTATTTAGTACAATCTGGTCGTCCTAGCATTAAAAAAAAGGATGATGACTGTTTCCGTCGTTGAGATAGATTTATTGTAATAAAGTTGAAAGTAATGCGGTAAAAATACCATGTGACCGCATATCGTCGTTGTAAACATAATGCGAAAACTCTCGTCAACAATAATGAGTTCAATTAAGCTCCATGGATATGGTATTTGATTGACACTTTCGTATGACAATCTCGTAATTGGTTTGGTCTTCATGTTGCCGGAATGTAATGCGACACGATTGTAATAAATAATTGCTAAAAGTACGTCTGACCGCATGTCATAACTAATTACGACAATAAAATTATTGTAGTAAATGCAACCTCGTAATTCGTCTGACCCGGCCATAGACAAACTGAGAACTACAAGGCTGGTGTAGCTCCATCATTCTGGCTAACGTTTTTGCTCTGTTACTCTGATAATTAAACTATCTGATGATGAAAATCATATAAAAGTATATGCCTAACCAAAATTTACTAACAGAAAATTTTGAAACATTTTACTTTTTATAATCTAGAAACAAATGTTTAAGTGCAGTTTTGAAATGATACTGAAAATGAAATATGACCTGTTTTTGTCAAATTTCAATAATCAAGACGTTTGTCTATAGATTCTCAAAAAATATTTCGAAATATATGCTTTTTGAATTTCAGATGTTGAATACCAATTGTTTTAACCATGATCTTCAAATTTGGAAAAAATTATATAACCGTCACACAATTGGTTTACAAGTTGCAGAAACAAAAACAATGATGACAGTTCTGGGTTTAGACCAGCCTTTTAACAACTATATTTCTCAATGATATGTAAAAGATATGGCATAATAATAAGTCACTTAAATTAACCAGAAATCTGGTCAAATCTTGAAGAACATATTTGGTGAAAGCAGTACAATGAGGGCAGCGAAATCTCAGAAGGGGGCTGTGTAACATCACATAGTGATATTAGTTATACTGTTGTAGGTCCAACATGGAGAGGAATAGTTTCGTGCATCTCAACTGTGGTAGTCACTGGCGGTAATATACCTGGAAAAATATAAAAGAAACAAGACAAAGATTTAGAAGAAAATGATTTATTTACCATATCAGCGATATCAGCCAGTTGCAAAGACAAGTTCAAGGTTTTAGTCAAAAAACATTGCACTCACACTCTACTTTTAATAAAGATGACCAGATTGTTCCCTATGATTTGCTCGTCTTCGTAGTAGGAAAACTGATTTGCTGCAGACTTGATTAAAGAGTTTATTTCTTACATGACTACAATTCGTGCAATTCAATCAATGTGTAGAAAACTTTGTTACAAAAATTTCAGTGCATAAAAATTACGGTGCATTTTTAGAACAACACGAATGATTATCAATTATCATGCCATAACCTGATCAAAGCAGAAGTGGATAATAGGTTTATAATGATTTTATTTGTTTTCTACCAAGAAAAATGAACTACATAATGGACCAATTCAATTTAACATGAATTTGTCTTCATTAATTGAACTTGTAAGAGGATCACTCTTAGGAAATTCATGATCTACATTTCATCCCCAAGGTCACCTCTTTCAAAATTCAGATTTTAGGTAACAAGAATCCTTGACTGATATATGTTACAAACTTTACACGGTTCTCATAAAATTTTCAGCATGCATTTATTTTGTGTTCATCATTTTGTCACGACAAGAGGCGAGGTTTCAATCACACCAAAATCAAAATTGCTTGAACTGCAAGGCAAAATAATAACTATACTACACGGGGCTAAATAGAGAACATTGCTTTGGGATAAAAGGGAATCATTGCCAGGATCATTGCTAGCATGCAAAATTGTGATTTATAAGTTAAGCGGTGGTCACACCCAATTGTGCGTTTGTATGTTCGTACATTTTTTGGAGAAGTCACGTTTCCACATTTTTTAGAAATATGGCAAACACAGGGAGGATGCACATTGATCACATGATGTAAGTACGTTGTGCGCACAACAAGCCTGGCCATGAGTGGTTGTTTGCATAATACGTTGCGCACGTTGTAAGTACTTTCATCATGCATACAATGTACGAACCGAACTCCTTGAGACTACCACGTAATTATAAAGAAACCGACATACACGTAGGACACAGAGGGTGTCCGTGCGTGCTAGGTACGTCGTCCACAGAGCAAGTGGCTGAGGGAAAAATTACAAAAAAAATGTAAAAAAAACAGTTGTCAGTACTGAGTACGTGCGGAACGAGCTGATGTTTAATCGGTAGCCCAAATGTGGCCAGCATGCAAAGAAACTTCCTCATGCACTAAAACTGCTATGTCGTATCTGCGCCCTCTAAAATTCGTACAGTGTCGGTACCTATAACGTACCGGTCGCACAATTTTACCTACGTTTTTGCACGCAGTCAGCACGTACGACCACCGCTTAAATGATAACTACCGATTTTTGCTAGGACCAAGGGTTTAGCCAGAGAGTCGTCCAGCCGTCATTGGACGGCTAATCACGAAAATTGACGCCCTGTAAAATGCAAAGGCTGTCCAATAGGGCGTCCAAAAATGCGCTTTACCATATGAAATTCAATGTTGAATGTTAGAATTTATCTTCAATAATCATCATCATCATAAAATCTGATCAATTTATGTACTTTGTGGACTTCAAAAAAAAAAAGGGCTTTATACCGCGTTGTGTCTTCATTCATTTGCCGGAAGGTCGCAATGTTGGTATAACTTAATCATCTTCTTCTTTGTCAAGTGTGAATATTAATCATGCTGACGTCAAGATGTCTTGATTGAAGTCGGCCTGTTCGTCCGGCCTTGGAATTTGGACGCCCTACTTTAAAATCCTGGCTAAACCCTTGGCTAGGACTTATCAATCAAATTTACTGACCATTGCTAAAGGACAATATTCAGTTAACTGACTGAAAGCTCTAAATCTTTTATTCATGATATATTTAGCCAGCTGTAAATTTGCCTGATATCCACCAAATTGAATAAGGGGCGCACCATTTGATTTTCAGGGGGCATGGAAGTTGGGGTCGAGTCAAGTTTTTTGCGAGATTTTTTTTTTGCTGTGTTCGGCGGCGAAATTTTTTTTATTGCATTTTGATATGTTTTTCTTTACCTTGAAGTATTTGAGTAAAGTTTTTTTTTCTTACTCATCTTTGGGTCAAGATTTTTTTGTCCCCGCCTTTGGCAGCGAAGTTTAAAAAAAAAAACTTCCTGCCCCCCCCCCCCACCTGAGAATCAAATGGTGCGCCCCTAAGAGGCTTTCACACAACCAAAATAAATACATGTGGTTTTTCACAACTTCCTGTTGATGTTAGAAAACAATGTCAATTGATCACTTAGATTTTGTTCTTGCAACAAAGGAAAGAATGGTTATTTGCCCAAGCGTTTATCTTCGAAACTAAATAAGTAATAAACCACATTTATTTTGATAAGAATTTCAGAGAAATGAAGAGAAATGTAAATTTGAGATAAAAAATCATAAGCCTAATGCTATCAAGCCTTGATAGTGCAGACAGCAAGGCATATCACCTCATCAACACATAACAATTTATGTCGTCCACATATGCAAAATTACAGTAACAAATTAACATGTCAAAAATACTACAATTAACTACATGTATAAAAAAAAACATTGTGGGGGAGGACTGAGAAGCAAATTCGCCTGTCATGTCTGGTCCCAGACTCCAAATATCTTAGATAAATTACACATATATTAACTACAAAATAATAAGTTAATGGTAAATTTGACAGCCAGCAACCCTAATAAATATTTGCACTTTTTTACCAGGTTCAAATTATGTTAAGAAAAAATAACGTCAATATTATTCTTGGTTTAGCCATGCCAGCCAATGTCAGTAAAGTTAACTATTCACAACCCACTGAATATGTGCTTTTTCAACCAATGTTCTATTAATGTTTCAAATCAGTGTTATCATGACCTTCTACAGTCCGGGGAGAGGGAGGGGGTACTCAAAAATATTTTGATAGGTATCTACCGCACAGGTTATTGTGGAATTGATTTTTTCGGTGAAGGGTTTATGGAACTGATTTTCTCCGAAATGAGGTCTTAGGAACGGTCTTTTCCCGGTAAAATTATGACTGTTGAAAACTTTACAAAACAACTTTTGAGCCATCTTCGTTGAAAACTTAACAAAACAACTTTTGAGCCATCTTTGTCGGAAATGAAGTAATCTTGAAATGGGCATCTTGGAGAGCGGGAGTGGAGGCTTGAAAATGGGGTCTTGAGCGTGGCACATACCTGTACCTTCCGTCAATGTGAGTGACCCCCCGGGCTACAATCTCTCTGTTTCCTTTGAACTCATTCAATAATGCATTGGCAACCTGTGTGTTCATGAACTGAAAGTAATAGTGCTAGTTGTGAACTATGCCTAGACCAAGGTTGGCAAGAATCCTTCGATAGATAGCTAGATATTAGAAGGTCTTGTGGTCAAATATATCAGATGAAAAACAAATGGTATCAAATTCGGACTGGTTAAAACGTGACATGATTTACTTGATCTACTAGGTTGTAACAATTCTATTGGATCAGTGTTTCTGCTAAGGCCGTATGGCGCGCCATTGGCGCAGGGCTGTGAAAATTGGCGTAACAAGTTTCTGAAAATGTGTGAGAAAGATATTTTTATAGCTTTATTGAGCCAATTTTCAGCCACAGCTCGTGATTTTGGCGCAAGCACCTCTTGTCAAACTTGCTCATATTGGTGCAAGCTCAAAAGCCTTAGCGGAAACACTGTATT
The DNA here is from genome assembly GCA_000969725.1 of Ophiothrix spiculata. Taxonomy (NCBI): domain Eukaryota; kingdom Metazoa; phylum Echinodermata; class Ophiuroidea; order Amphilepidida; family Ophiotrichidae; genus Ophiothrix; species Ophiothrix spiculata. The sequence continues at coordinate 66,452 of JXSR01S004466.1, forward strand.
GGATACACCTGTCATAAAATCGCTGGCAATCTATGCATGTTGAAATTGACCCATTTTTTTCTGGGCCCAGTAGTTGGGTATAACCCAGATCACATTTAATCATGATCTTTCTTGTTAGAAAAAATGGACCAGCTATTGAAATGCCATGAGTGAAATAAAGGGTGAATGTTGGTTTTGGGGACCAGTTAATGTACTTTTAACCAATCAAATGTAGTTAAAACCAATCAAATGAGGAAACCGAGGTATACAGAAGACAGTAATGAACTCATGGTGTACATTTGTCAATGCATTTTTCCAGAAAAAACATGATAACTTTATTATCTTACATTGACTATCTTTAGTGAGCAATATATTAGTTCTTATCACCTTTTCTACAGTTCAGGGATGGCAACATTTTTAAATAAACCTGTGATTTTCAATGTTATGTTTCAGAAAATCTTGTTAACGTTTTTCACATACAGTGAGAGGAAATGTGCCAGTAACTAAAGGTGGGTTTTGATAATAAAAGCTATGCCTTCGCACTTTACCAATTTTCAAGAGATTTTTTTTCACTCATGGCATTTAAGGCATACGATGTATATTTTTACACTTTTTATGGTTGACCTTGAGTCCAGATATCTTCTAATTTTAACTCTGAGCATAATTTACAACTGAATTGGGGGAAACTAAATATCTGTCAGGATATTAGGCCTACTCCCTCTCCACTGCTCTTTATCTGTTGACTGTTCTCTCGTCCATTTATCATCCCAAGACCCCCTGCTATTTTTAGAGAGTTGCACATCTCAAGCTTAAATATGCATACAGCATGATGCATATGTGACCTGCTCCCACGAAACCCGGACAAAGTCGCCAGAGTACAGAGTTACAGCCCAATGAACATGCCAAAAATTAATAGAAAACAAAGGAATTTTCAAGGGAAATATTGATATTTCATGCATGGGCAAAAGGTTGAGCAATGTTGACAAGTGATACATCACTTTTAAATTCAGCATTTTGGATATGGAAAAATCAGGAAAATTATTTTTCCCGACTTTGTCCGTGTTTCGTGGGAGCAGGTCACATATATAGTTATGTGCAGCTTTAGTTGGATGCCCATTAATTTCAATGCATATCACAAGAGCAGCACAGGTACGCTCTCCAGACCACGACCTCACCCACATGCTTTGCGGTTAGCGTGTATTTATGCAATTGTCAAAAAATGCCCCGACCCCTGGGTACTCGGTGATGGCCGGGACTTGAACTACCTGATAGCCAGGGATTTGATCATACATTTTTTTTGCCCAAGTGTACCGGGCATATGCCGGGACTTGTTCTTAGAGTTTACGCATGTCTAAAATCCCGGATGTGGGGTCAGGAGATTGATTTAGGCTACAATGATAACTACATTTAAGTAATTGTGCAGCTAGCAGGGGTCGGAAATTGGCCGACATTTGGCATAAAAAAATGGCATGGTTGGGGAGTTCACAATTTTTAAAAAAGACACCCCAAGTACGAGTACCGGCCATCCCCAGGTACCAGGAGAAGGGTCGTTTTTTGACAAGTGCATTACTACGCCAGGGCTTCGAAATCTGCAGTAATGCGGCTGTGTCGTTCCCAGAAAAAAATTGGAAGTCCTAGAAAAAAAATTGGTAGGCTTAAAAAATACTTCTAATAGTATAAAGTCAAATAATAATAATAATAAAAATCACAAAAAATGTTGATGATTGATGACTATTTTGGGAATATTGATTGATGAAACACTAATAAATTAGTCAAATTTTGGGGTGAATGTCAAATTACTGTCAAAAACAAGCGTGTTTTTCATAAATCTCTCAGAAAATTCTCATCAGCACAATAAAAGTTCCAAGAAAGGTTCATTTTTGTCTATACCCTGTACTACGTGTCCAGGCTGCTTGTAAATGTTTATGAGAGCAACATAGAGCATAGATCCCATTGATTTACTCCTCTTTTTGCACTCATTCCTTGGTTTGTCAAAATTCCCCATTCTGTATGTATCTCTAAAAGATCTGTCTTAAAGATTGGCAACACCAGAGATGCCAGAGATTTCATTTAAACGGAAAAAAAGCCATCAATTCTTGAAAGATACTCCAAAAAGGGCCAAAAATATATTAAAATATGTAAATTAGAGATCTTCAAAAAACCTGAAATCATGGTTTGAGCTTCTAAAAAACCTGAAAAGTGGCATCTCTGCAACACAGATTGGCAAGCAGAGAAATGTCAAAATGCCCAACAGCTTACCTTCAGAACTGGATGATCCATTTCTACTAGCATCTGAGCCACTGCCCTCTGATCTGGCATCCTCTGCCACTGCTACAACTCGCACTCCTCTATCAGAAGAGGGCGTTTGTCTAGGGTTTTGCAGCAATCTTACAGAGTCTCTGTGCACCTCACGTGGTCTGGAATCATGATCACTACTTTCATGTTCAGCAGATGAATTAAAAATAATTTGACCAATGTCAAAAACATATAATGGTCCTTCCTCAGTTGGACCTGGACAAATTGATAAGTGTTGCTGTAAAAAGAAAACAGAATAAATAGTTTAATTTTGCCATCATTTCCTGATATATGAAAACAATGAATGTCATTTTTGAAACTATTCTATATTTTACGAATTAGTCATGTTATGACAAAGGATCCCAATTACAAAGGGGCAAGGCAAGACCCATCCTACAGCCTAAAACAACATTTACTGCAAATGTTTACTGTAAATGAGGGAACAAAACAACATTACTAAAACAACATTTACTAAAACAACATTTACTGTAAATGAGGGAACATATTTGAGCCAGTTGGTAGGATTTTTAATCCATTTTTCCTCATGGATGAATTTAACACTTTTTCAACTATTTGTCTATCGAGACTAAATGAAGCCATTATTCATGTTATGGAATATTATGATATTCTATCCAGGACTACACGACGCGGGGGTGGGTTGTTCATGCCCCTCCCCGCCCTCCCCCTCGAAATAATAATAATAATAATAATAATACAGGGCATTTATTAAGCGCCTAATCAAAATGGTCAAAGCGCTGAACAAAGAAAAATTTAAACTTAAAAACTAAACTACATACACATAAATAATAATAATAATAAGTAGGCATGAAAAGACGCACTTAAACCGCACCGCAAAGACGCAATGAGCCGTACAGAATTTAAAAAGATGAAGGGTTTTTTTTTTTTTTACAGAATTAAAGAAATATTGCATACACCATTCAATTTAAAAATTCAGGTCAGGGCATATACACACGAATTTCCAAACACACATATAAAAAGATCGTACTAGAAAGGCGTATAAATCGATCAAGTATGGCACATAACCATTGCACA
>JXSR01S004468.1:13157-30373 GCA_000969725.1 Ophiothrix spiculata
ATCCTTAAAGGATCAAAAGTGATCCTTAAAGGATCAAAATAAAATGATCCCGAAAACTACTCGTATATTTGATCCCGACCTTCTAAGAGTGTATAAAGCTAATAAGCCGTGACATAAGCTCCTGCAATTCATATACATAAAAGCGGGCAATTTGAATTGTTGTTTGGGATGGGTGGATGTGCACCTATTTGGGTGCATTGTTATTATTCATTAGTGCATTGTGGGATTAAATTTCGGTAAAGATTGATTTCCGGTTAGGAAACCCATGATCGACGTATAGGGGAAGGTGGGGTGAGTTGGCCCTCGGGGTGAGTTGGCCCATCACGAGTTTCTGCTCACGTGACCTAGGGAAAATTATGTTACTGGTGTTTTTTGTTCATATAAAATGCATCAAATTTACCATAAAATTAACAAAACCCAGCTCATCTCTTTGTGTGAGTTATCAGTAAAACGAGTTTTTGAGTTACCTAAGTAAACTTTTTTAGCAAACGTAATTTTGTACTAGTGTCAAGATATTACTTCGCTGGTCCAAGTTATTATTATTGATTACGAGCTATGGTACATGTCCAACATGTCATGGGATCAAATCCACTTTATCCTTATACCACGAGGTTAAGTCAAAACTGGGACTATGGGGTGAGTTGGCCCCCTACCACATGGGGTAAGTTGACCCTATGGCGAATTTGCCCACGATGGTATGATAACCTACTTAAACTCTAACACAATAACATTTATGACGTTTTAACACGATTTTAATCCTAAGCAAGTAAATAAATGCGTATAACAAAACGCAAGGAGTCTTAAATGAAACTGGTAGGCCTATATTGCATATATTGCATGCAGATAACACTGTAGGTCACAACGTATCTTTTTTAAAGATCGATAGTGTATTAATTTATTATGGCATTTCACCTGAAAGGGACATTTTTGATGCAGAACATTCAAATGCTTCACTTATAAAAAACATAATGTATGAAATGTGTCACGGTAAAATGAGTACGACTCTTTTTTGGTAAATGGGGCCAACTCACCCCACTGGGTGGGCCAACTCGCCCCGAATGCGGGGTAAGTTGGCCCTATTGACAACATTTTTTTTATTTTCTCTATTATTTAAATACGATAAGCCGCAGAGTCTTGGTATTTACGCAACACATAGTTCGGGTATATATCTATCTTGTGTAAACAGGAAAATCTTCTAGACTCTAACCTCTCCCATACAGGGGCGTCCAAACAAAAGGGGAGCCAACTCACCCCACCCACCCCTACCACACAATAAGGCCCTGCGGGGAAACCCGAAACCCCGAATTTTCCCGGACCGGACCGGACCGGACCGGACCGAAACCGGGTCGGGAATTTTTTTTGAGCTTTTTTCGGGTTCGGTACGGTCCGGGAAAAATATTACCGGGGTCGACCGGGTCGGGGAATTTTTACTCGGGGTCGGGGAAAGTTTACATTCGGTCCGGGAAATGCAAAAGCTCGTTCGGGGTAAAAATAAAATGGAGCAACAATTAATCGCTGTGTCTATAATGTCATTTTTTAACTTACACTTTCACGTCCATTTAATCGTTCGTACTTTGCATTAGTTGCTGATCTGTCATTTATCATTGTCTTGCATTTCATGCACCTGAAATCTTACGCTGTTCATTGATATCAAAAAGTGTACTAGGCCTACTTCAGGTTGAGCTCTTGGGGATCATTATATCATATGATAGGATCTTACGCCTTCGAGTCTATATTAATTACAATTTTTGCCACGATGTTTTGAGTTGAAACTCTAATTTCTCCTTTACCACTAATACCGAATAAAGCACATTTAGACTTGTTACGTCAACGAGCATTTGCTTCTTATAAACAATCACATCAATTCCACGCGCGTTAAGAATGATCTATGATTGGTTAAAAATCGGACCATAAAATCATGTGAACATTTTTCGTGAGGTCCTAAATAAGGTCATTAAATTTGTCTCAAATTGAGTCATTTTTTCGTAATCGGTTTTAGGTGAAATCATAATCCTTGTTAAACACCATTTTAATGATAACTCGGGGTCGGGGAAAAATATTCATCTTGACCGGGGAATCATGAAAAACTACCGGTCCGGGTCGGTCCGGTCTAGAAAAAATCCTTTCGGGTCGGGGTCGGTCGGGGCAAGCTAATTTTTTATCGGGTCGGTCCGGTCGGGAAATAAATTTTCGGGGAACGACGGGGTCGGGGTGAGAAAAAACCTGCCCCGCAGGGCGTTACCACACAACACTGTGTTTGATGTCAAATGTTTTCATTTATTCTAGATAAATGGCCTGTCACAGAGTCATTATTCTATGATTGGTTGCGTGATTATCTTGATACAGTTGAGGGGTCAAGATTCACGAAGGACATCATCTTTGATCCAGTATCCACTACCAGGATTATTGTAAGTCAAGTACTAGTCTCCAACTCTATATTGTTTCAAAAGAATAACCTATCTCAGTTCAAATCTATTAAAAATCAACATTACGACCCAACCGAGTACTCTTTCTATAGTGACCTTTTAAAGCTGATAGATTTTGCGTCATTTCAACAATCAAAAATATAAGACAAGAATTCATGGGGGGAAAGTGGTATAACCCTGATAAATATATGCATTAATACGAAATATCTGCTGTTGTTGTTCTCATATAGACGTCACGAGTCACAGCAAACCACGTGATTTTAAAAAATGCGCGGGAAGAAGTTATGGGGATGGACGATGTTCGAGAAATTGCACTGAATGCTAACTTTATGGCCGACGGTGAAGATGCGGCATTTACCTATGCGACTGCTTATATTAATTTTGAATCAAACAAAGTAAGTTGTAAAAAAAATTTGAATCCACTGTAAAACAAGAACACGTGCATCGAACAGGAGCTGGAACTCAAATGATGTGTTGAGACGATTGATTAGACAGGTCCTGAGTTACAGTTCCCTCAAAGATTGATGTACAGTAATGGCGTAGCTAGAGTCACTGTTTTAATTAGAAGCTTGTGTGGAAATGTAACAGACTTTAACACTGTGAATGAGGTGTCGCAATCCACTCACCGTTATATCACAGTTGTTAAGTCTGGCTCAATAAATGTCCCCTTTAACGTTAACTCAACATTTGTATTTGTCTGGAAAATGCAACAGACTTTAAAAAAAAATGTTAAAGGAGGTGTGGCAATCCACTCACAGTCATATCACAGTGGTGGGGTCTGGCTCAGTAAATGTCCCCTTTAACGTTAAAGGTGTAGGTTCCTATTCTCCTATTTTAACATATGTATAATCTACTTTTAACTAATTGACCTTGAACTCTGCAATGCCTTTTGGGTGGTTTCACCCTCAGTTTGCTTCTGGTTTAATACTCTCCAGAGGCAAAACAAAGTATGCAACCCTGGGGTTGAGGTTGTTATGAAATTACATAAGAAATAGAAAATAGGTATTTACCAATTAACGTGACACTTTTTCCTGTATCTCAAAAACTATTTGGAATTTAGAGAAGAATATTTTGGATCTACAATCAGAAAAATATGGGCTTTCATTTGATATCAAAAAATGCAATACTTCCGGTTGAGCCCTGGGGATGAGTATGTCATCAGAACCTACACATTGAACTCAACATTTGTATTTGACAGGTAATTCAAAACGAATTGTTACGTAACCTTGGTTTAGCATCAATTGTCGTGTTCGTCGTTGTTTTCATCTTACTTGCAAACCTATTGCAAACTCTGCTCGTCTTTTGCTGCGTAATCTTCACATTGGTAAGTTTCATCTGAATTTTATGAATATATGCTGTATTTATGTTGCATACAAGTGAAAAAAACATCAAAATAAATCTTCAATTTGGCGGTTTCTCCTGAAAGAGTTCTCAAGGTCCAACACCACCAAATAGCTCCAAATACATCGTCTATATAATATATGAAGTAAATCTCTAACTGGAACTTTATTTGCAACTGTGCAACGTTGCAACCATTTACGAATGGTCTTTAGCAGGCATTTGATTCCTGGAATTAATAATAATGACATTTTTATAGCGCATTTAGCGAAGATACAAAGCGCTCATGATTCGTTGCAGGTACTACTATCGTCACAACCATTTGACTTCAATTAGAAGTGCTTCCGTAGAGCACATTCTATCGGTACTTCGACTGTAATATTCACCCTTTGTGCAGCTTCCCATAACCTGGGTGGGGGCAGACTCAGATGGACAAATCTAGCGACAGTTTTAGATGCAGGAATACCCGGAGAAAACCCTACGGAAGCGAGTATGGACTGTAAACCAAATGCGCATACAGCACCGGGGCCAAGAATTGAACACAAGACACCCGAAACTCATTGGTGCAAAGCGAGGGAAGTACCGCTACGCTAACCCGCTTCCCCCAATATTGGTCACGTGACAGACGGCTTAATCTCACACATGAGATAAACAATAGCGCAGGCCCCTCTCCTTCGTATTAGAGGGGAGCGTGGCCGAGCGGTTAGAGCACGGGTCTCGTAATACAGAGATTGTGGGTTCGAGCCCCGGGCCGGGCGGTTTTCGTCTCCTTGTTTCCTTGGGCAAGAAACTTTACTCTACTTGCTCCGTGGTCGGACAGTCACGTAAAGCCGTGGGTCCCCTGTGCGAATGCTCCTTCATGGGGCGCTGCATACAGTGTATACCTGGTGAGTCTATTGAGGGTTGGGTTCTCAATTATTTCCCATATTTGATTCCTCGCTTGTGGTATTATTTCTTATCGAGAATTAAGGAGGAACAAATTGTTCAACTCGTGGACATTTGTCTCAGAGCAACTTTTTTTTTCGTACGGAGGCAAATATTCAAAACAACATGGATGTGCGATAAGTTTTCCAGTGTCACCTATTGTGGTCAACCTCTGTATGTAATTACTTGAACAATTAGCACTACTTTTGCTGCGATTCGTTATCTTTGAAACCATTGAACTTTAACAGCTAGCAATTTCTTTGAACACATTAACATTAACAATTTCGACAACAACATCAAGTTAACACAGGAAATGTAAAAAGAAATTTGGTGTAATAAGGACTCTCGATTACAAAGCGGACACCATCGTATGTGATCCTAAAAACATCAATCAGGAGAAAAAACACATAAAACCAAGACTGGTCATTCTTAAAAGTTACAAAAAAGGTGATTCGGAGAAGGTTAAAATTCACCTCAAGAACTTCGATATTGTAACATCTTTCAAACTCAGCAATACATTTTGCTGTAAATTAGGTCGCGTCAAGGACAAAACACCTAAGAAGAAATGCTCCAACCTGATATATGGACTCAAATGTAGCGAAAGTGGCTGCAGTGACATTTACGTTTGTGAAACAAAACAATCTCTGAAGGCCAGAATTAAAACCAACACAGACGGCCTAGCACAAACGAAGCGCAGAATCCTACTGTTTATTTGCATTCCAGATATTCCCAAAAAACCGTGAACTTGGAAGATGTTTTAATTCTTGATAAGGATGAACAATTCTACTGCAAGCGAGGAATCAAGGAAGCCATAGAAAAAGAATTGAGAACCCGATCCTTAATAAGAAGGGGGGGGGGGGGCTCGCTATTTCTTATCTCATGTGTAGGACCGTCACTAACCGTCTGTCACGTGACCAATTCCAAGAATCAGATGCCATTGGTAATGGTCGCAACGTTGCATAATTGCAAAGTAGGTTTCAGCTATAGATTTATTTATTCATATATTACTTCTACATACTAGTACTTAATGAATGAGAATAAAAATCTTCAAATACATAAAATCATTCTTATACAAAACAGCTTTCAAATCATGGCAGATATCTTGGCAATAAAGCGACTGGTTGCTTCAACTTTTGGTTTAATTTTGAGATTATGATCCAGATGAGCTCACAAAGTGAAAAATATATATACGGTAGCCATATTATTTTTTTCTAGGTCGCCGCGAACAAAGGACATGCATGCATGCTCAAACTTTCATTTACTCTAACTCGCTACAAAATTTCTCTAGACACTAAAACTAAAATTCCGCTCACAAATTTCACACAAAAATATCAAAATTAGGGTCTTCTTAACCCTCGTCTTCCTAAGAGGGGGGGGGGGGAGACGGGGTGGTTACCACCCCCACCCCCTCTAACGGATGATCGCCGATTGCACCAAAACGCAAAGCAAAGCGACTCCGGGCATTTGGGTAATTGTTTTTACATCCTTTGCGGTCATTTTGACGAAAATAAATCAGGGGTACCACCTAAGGTGGGGTTATGGTAGGCCGTCAAAGTCGGCGGGTAGGGGGGTGGTTACCACCTCGGAAAATTTTAAATCGCCATTTTGAAAAATATCTGCATTATATTGACTTGAAACTTACAGAACATATTAGAATTGTTGATTCCTTCATTTATTAGCAAAAAAGCCGACGAAAATCGGACATTTAGAACTTTTACAACGATTTTTTGAAAAAGTGGCCATTTTTGCCAAAAGTCGATATTTTCGGTACTGAAATACTTTGTGACGTCATAATAACGTAACGCCTCGACCGATTTTCATGATCTTGGTGTCAATGGAAAGAAGAGACCCTACCCTATACTACACTCTTAAAAAGAAAAGAACAAATTGATCCGATAAAGTATCCAATATGAGCTTACCCTTTTCCGGATCAATTTTGATCCAAATTCTCCTCAAATTTGATCCTTTTCGGATCAAAAAAGAGTGTGTTTGATCCGAAAAGGATCAAATTTGTAGTCAAAACAAATGTGAACAGCACCCTCGAAAAATCACTTTATGCTTATTAGCACGAAAACGACTGGGTCGATTTGATTTTTTTTGCTAATGAGGGACCCGCTGCGTTAAGTTTGACAATTACACGCGCGAAAACCTGTGGTAGGGTCCCTAGGAATCCCCCCTTGGTCACTTAAGTGTTAAGCAATCTTTAACACGTTTAAGCGTATTTTGGCGGCCATTTTGAATCTCAATACAGGCACCATTCGGTATGCTAAGCTTGTTAACATCCTAATTTAGGAACAAATATATCTGTTGTAACTCTCAAAACTACTTCCATCAATTATTTTGAATATATAATATGCTTTAAGTAGTTTTAACCCATTTGTGTGCATTAAAACATATTTTCGCGGCCATTTTGGACATCGGTACTTGCGCCATTTTTATTTTTTAAACATGTTAACATCATAATTAGTGGACAAATAATCTTGTTGTAGTCCAAAATGTCATTTTCTGGTTATTATTTGTTATAACTGATGTGCTTGGTGCTGTTTTTAACACATTTTGCTTAGTAAAATATATTTTGGCGGCCATTTTGGATCTCAGTTGGGGAACCATATTGAATTTTAAACATTTTAACATCATAATAATAGGACAGGTGATCTTGTTGTAGCCATAAATGTCATTTTCTATTGATTGTTTATGATAATTGGTATTTCAAAGGATATTTTTGCCAATTTTAGTTAAAATATCATGCTATTTTGGCAGCCATTTTGGCAGCCATTTTGAATTGGAAACATACATATGATCTTATTTTTTGAGGCAAATGAGTTTGTCACAGCACCAGAAGTAAATTGCCCATAGTAAGTGTGACCATTAAGTATTTTACAATTAGTTTTAAAGCCATTTTAATGAAAATATGTTATTTTGGCTTGTATTTCAAGAAACAAATATGCATTTTGGCGGCCATTTTAACCTTATTATTTGCGCCATTCTTAATATATTTTTTTGTATTTGAAGGCTTGTTTTTGACTCAAATATAATATGTCAGTCTCATTTATTTTAATGGTCACAAACTCTGGACAAAAGCACCAAATTTGCCAATTGATACAAATTATAACCAACAAATTGCCACTTTTGGATATTGGCGGCCATTTTAGCAGCCATATTGGATTTTGTGGATACTGTTTGACCTGATAATAATCCTACTAATCTCGTTGGCTTCTTAGATTACTAAAACCTAGGCATAGACACCGAAATTGCACATTTTAGACATCTATTAGCTCGGTTATAGCCATTTTTGGATTTTGGCGGCCATCTTGAAAAATACCCTCGTCTAGTAATGAGTATAAAAATGTTGGACAAATTGGAACATTGTACTTGTGATTTTCATGCATTTACTTTACGAAGTGTTTCACGTTTTTGTGATGTACAGGTTGACCTATCAGGTTCGTTGAATTTCTGGGGAAATACAATAGACATCGTGGCGTCAGTTCAATTGATCCTTGCCGTCGGGTTGGCAGTGGACTATTGTGTTCATATTGGACATACATTTATGATATTCTCTGGGTCAAAAAACGGTGAGTTGAAATAACAACATTAATAATCCACAAGCTATGGGCACAATTCTTCGCACAAACGGTCAAAACCCGTATTTTGACGTGACGGTAAGGAGTGGTAATTCAAACCCTCAGGAGTTCGAGGGATAATTCATCAAAATGAAGTCATCTCTGGGCTTGTCGTTTTCAGTTTGGTGTCCATTTGAAGAACACCCCCTTGTTTCTCAGAAAGTTATCGTTATTTGTATTAATTCTACTTGTATTTATATTTTCATAGTAAAATCTCGTGGAGCGAAGTTGTAACTTAAAGTTTCACGCTGGGGCGATCTTCAGACAACTGAACTGTATTTATATTTTCTACAGATCGTGTGAGAGCTACATTGAGTTGCATGGGTGGCGCTGTATTCAATGGTGGTTTCTCCACATTCCTTGCATTTGCTTTGTTGGCATTCTCAGACTCTTATATCTTCATCACCTTCTTCAAGGTAAATAGTTTTTTTTTCTAGTTTACTAGTATTACTTCATGACAATTCAATTACACACCAATTGAAAAGTATTTGACATTGACTACAAAAATACATGGTGACAGTTTCACTCACAAGCAATAGAGCCATGTCTTCTGGATTATCTTTTATAATGATGATTAGGGTAGGGTGAGCGGGAAAAATACATCAAAATAATGTCAATGTTAAAATCACCAAATAGATATAAATAGTCATGTGGTGGTTTATGTAGACCTATACGTTTATCTATGTCATACGCACAGTTAACGACACCAGCACAGACTTGATTTGGTAATGGCATATCAGTTCGGCGGAACCACAATTCGGATACGTATCCAAATTCGGATACTCCGTATCACAATTCGGATCCCTGTATCCGAATTCGGATTAAAAACAGCTGAAACGGGATATGAACTGAAATAAATATTCAGCTTCGCCGCGCACCATACCGGTATGCATAAAAGTCAAAAACATTATCATCACTTGTCATCCAAATTCTAAGAAAGTTTAGGCCAAATTATTTAACCTGTTGGGAAGCTGTTCCACTGGAATTGCACGGATGAAAATGACATTTCCACAGATAAATTGATCATAAATGCAAGAAAGATGTTGTACATGTACTTGCCGCTTTGTTTCCTGCGCAGAATTCAGATACCCCTCCACATCCTTATTCTGATACGGGTATCACAATTTGGATACGTTATGTACGTGGGGATCCGAATTCGGATACGTATCCGAATTGTGAGTTCCGCCGAACTGATATCATATACTACGCCCAGAAATAAGATCAATCCTTTCACCACTTACATCGTTTATTTTTCTTTTTAATTGCTCAGTTGTTCTTCTAGGTAGTACTATTAGAATTGTAAGTACCTTAATCGTCTCGATCCGGTTCACGGCTCTGTTTCCACAACACAATAACTTTCACGAACATATGAATTGTTGTGATGTGTTTATTTGTTTCTCAGGTGTTTTTCTTAGTGGTATTGTTTGGTCTCTTCCATGGTCTTGTCTTTCTTCCCGTTGCGCTAAGCTTAATTGGCCCAAATCCATACATATCGGCCAAGCCTGCTAACACAGCATGTGCCGATGCAACATCACCAGAAATCAACGGACGACATTACCCTGGAATTGAACATCATTACGGCGGATGGATACCTACAGTGTCACATGTACACAATCCTGCATTTGTGGACGAAGATAATCAATATTCACAATTGAATGGGATGACTGTATTTTACACAAATCAGGTAAGATCATTAGATTCCATAGCTTAATTGGTATCCAGGCTGCCATTCTGATAAAAACGCCATTATATCATATTAATTTAAAAACTTGAATGAAGAAATATAGCCGACAGAAGATCACACGGCCTGATGATGCTCCTTGGATGAGGAGTGATACTGTAGCTATCAAAAACGTAAGTCCAGTTGACCAGATTAAATTCATATTTTGCTATTTGAAGAAATATAGCGTTCTTCAAAGTTGACCTTAAAAACATAAAATGCATACACATTCTTATAAACCTAGAATAAAAAATGGGAATTGGTGGAATTTGACCGACGCATTTATATAGAAACTTTAGGCAAACTATTACTTCATGCCTGGGCCTCCCGATATTATACCCATCATGTTTTAGTAGCCAGTTCTAGTTAATAAAAAAAACAAAAAACGATAAGAACATCTTAATGGAGGGTTTGCGGAGTTTTCAATAGTGGACCTTTTTAGGTAAAATGTTCCTTCTGGTTGACCCTTAACTACTTTCAGTGGTTTTAAGCAAAACATTAAATAATAATAATATTTAAGGAAAAGGTTTTTCAACGTTTTATGTTGTATTTTAACCCAAAAATGGACATTATAATGCTGTTTTTTAGTTTGGGGGGATTGTACTTTTTGGTGAACCTTTTTGGTACATTGACATTTTCTGGGGTGTGTGACGCCCCCACCGTGTCCCCAATCCCCTTACATACGGGATTGGTCACCGTGACGTTAAACATTCTACGTATAGACGAATCTGACTTCGACTCATGGCTAATATTCATCAGGAATATTTAGGGTGCTTCTCACGCCTGAAAGGTGCTCTGGCTACCCAATTAGATGTATCTGTAACTCCATGTAAATCAATATTGTATTGTATCACGATCGAATTTCCTAGGTCTTTGAGCATGGGCAGTTTTATTAAATTCAAACCTCGCGCCAAGTATGCACCAATTTGGATGGACTAAAAATAGGAAGCCCCCCCCCCCCTCCGTATGGTTGATGAATGCATGAATTCGGATTCGTGTAAAGGGGCGTGTAACGTGTATAATTTCCGATATACGTTCTGCAATTGTTATTGGAAATTACCGGGTATGAGTAGGTCACGTGGGGACTGCACTTATGCTCACCTTAAAAACGACGTAAAAGGGTCTGAATTTGGCCCACCAGTGGCGTCTAAACTTTTGAAAAAAGGGGCAGTCTTCAGTACAATTTGCGCCATTTAGGGTAATTTAAGCTATCTTCGCCGATAAGGGTCACTTGTCACATAATGCTGCTTTGCTGAGTATCCTGCTGTGCATGTTTTGCATGAAACTATTTAAAAGTAAGAGAAAATAAGTATTGACTTTATGTTAACCCTCGTCTTACCAACGTATATTTTGTAACGTTTGTTATCAACGGGGGAGGGGGTGGTTACCACCCCCCACCCCCCTATGAAATTTAAATTGGAGTGCTAAAAGTTGCTTTACTTTATACCATAGTATAGGGTAGGGTCTCCTCTATCCATTGATACCAAAATCATGGAAATCGGCCATGGCGTTACGTAATTATGACGTCATAAGTACTTCCGAGTCGGAAAAATTACGATTTTGGGCAAAAATGGCCACCAATTCGAAATTTTGCTGTAAAAGTTCTAAATATCGAAATTGTGCCGGGTTTTTTGCTTATAATGAAGGGAAATGGTGTTTCTAATATGTCCAGTAAGTTTTAGGTGAATACCATGAGGATATTTTTCAAAATTTCTTAAAATGTTCTCATGTGGCAACCACCCCCTACCTTCCGACTTTGACGAGGTACCCTGACCCCCCCCCCCCCCCCTGAAGGTGGTACCTACGATTTATTTCGTTAAAATGACCGCAAAGGATGAACTTACAACTACCCAAAACCCCTAGGTCATATTCGTTTGCGTTTTTATGCGACAGGGAATCATCCGTCAGAGGGGTGGTAACCACCCCCACCCCTTGGTAAGACAAGGCGAGTATGAGTATGCAAGCTGGCCCCTGGTAGTAGGCATATAGTTTATCTAACTTTATAGTTATTCTGAAATATTCTATAGTAGTATTGGTAACATGATTTGCTCCATCCCTCTTCTTAATTGTTCTATATTTAACTGATTTTTGTTTTCACAGAATATTCAACCAATCTCAGAAATCAACTTCAACCAAAAACAAGTCGTCAACAGCTACCAAAACTTAGGCACCAACACAACGAATGCAACAGCGAATTTTACCTTATACCGGAATCAACCATATACGAATAATTTTGAATATCAAAACTATGCCGAGAACCATCAAGAACAAACATTATCTCAATTCAGACGGCACAGTTCACAAATCGGCTTAGTATATCCTGGTTTGTACCATGGCCAAACATGGCATCGTTCATCCGATGTGATATAGATGTGCTATAATAATTGAACAGTCACTTCTACCCTCCAAAGTAAAAACTTAGTATGTGTCACATACTGCATTTTCAAAATTCTGAGATGCACAGCATTTTGCACATACTGCGTTTTTTCTTTGGCAAAAGTTTACTAGTATTTATGAACAAGCAAAGGGTGTTTGTGTATCTTAGTGATGTTATTCACTAAAAGGTCTTCCAAATGATCTTGAAATTTTGACCGTGCACTTGATGTTATCGTGCTGTTGATGCATTTTACACATACTTCGTTTTTACTTTGTCAAACCAAATATCCACTTTTTGAAAAAAAATTAAAAATGTTGTTTACAATGTGATAAAACATACTTTAAACTACATATTTATGAAAAAAGGCGAAAATTGCATCAATGGAAGACAAGGCTGTTGCAGAGGCGAACTATTTTTCATTGTACAATTGGGTGTATCTTGTGTGAAAAAAAGCCACGATGAAACTCCAGAATAAATCATTATCACTTTAAAGGAAGCTACAAATATCTACATTTACCGTGGTGTTTTGTTTTTGTTTTTTTTAGTTGGATTATATTAATTGCATTATTTGACATTGGAATTGTTGATTGAGCATAGATTAGACTATGAGGTAACTATGAATATCCAATTGTCTTGGACCATTGGTTATTATTGACAATAACTCCCGTGCTATTCAAACCGTACAAATCTCAAGTGCTGCTGAGACATACATAGATTCAAAAGGATTTTACCGGCTATAGAAATTCTATTCAGTGCTAATCTAGGTGAATCGTGTTGACCATCCATGTGCTCTATTGTAACATTCTTTAAGGGTACGAGGAATCCACATGCTCAGGAAAATGTGAATCCTAACTATTTTTCTATCATGAAAAGATAAATAGTTTCCACTGCCTTTGCGGGGAATCGAACCATGGATTATGGCAGGAGTTAGTCATGCATTACGATGCGAGCGCTCTACCGCTGAGCTATCAAGGCATTGAGATCGTGAACTAAAATCTAAACCATAAACATTAGAATGTCGTATTTTTCTTTTGTTTACATAAAATTGCAATTTTTCCCTCATTGGAATGCTCGATTTGTAAGTAAATTATGCGAATGCGTATATCAGACAAAATGTAGATAATGTAGATATTAAAATCAGGCTATTCACAGCTCAAACAGGGCGAACTCAGAGTCATAATTCACGCCTGGTTTCGCGGGCAAAACAACGCGGGTTTGTTACATTATCATTCAAAATCAACACAACACATTTATAAAATATTATTTGTAATTCAATAAAAAGTATCAAGCCTACAATCTGTCAAAATTTGAAAACAGGCGAATCGTTCGAACATCATAAAATGTTAAGGTTTCGGCGAAAAAGGTGTAAATTTTTCGAAGTAGTTTATTGACGTAATTTTGACCTTGATAATGGACGTGAAATCATTACTAAAGTCTCATGTATAAACTAGAGACTCTATTACATATGTACGGCAAAAATTGTATAATTCTGATATGTGTAAGTAGGTAAAAAGTTGCAGTAAAGATGCCATTGGCAAAAATGGCACCCATTTAGGGACCGTAGCCTTAAGTTGCATAATTGCATGCTCTCATTTTGGTATAAAATTGAAAGAGGAGACCTTAACCTACAAACACATTTCAGATTAAAGCATGAATATTTAATTTCCGTAGGTGCCCCCTTTATTTATTTTTGTTGTATACACTCTTAAAAAGGAAGGATCAAATTTGATCCCATAAAGTATCAAATATGAGCTTACCCTTTTTGGGATCAATTTTGATCCAAATTCTCCTCAAATTTGATCCTTTTTGGATCAAAAAGGAGTGTATTTGATCCGAAAAGGATCAACTTTGAGGAGAATTTTCGATCAAAATTGATCCCAAAAAGGGTAAGCTCATATTTGATACTTTATGGGATCAATTTGATCCTTTCTTTTTAAGAGTGTATATAAAATGGAAAATACAAGGTTTTAGGTGTTTCTAGTATAAACAAGTTCAATCAATCAATCAATCAATCAATCAATCATTCAATCAATGATACAAGTACTTGCATAGCATGCATACCTCATGAAGGGGTCTATTTATTTGTACAGGGGACCCACGGCTTTACGTGACTGTCCGACCACGGAGCAAGTAGAGTAAAGTTTCTTTGCTCAATGAAACAAGCCCGCCCGAGAACTCGCCCGAGAACTCGCCCGAACCCACAATCTCTGTATTATATATGAGACACGTGCTCTAAGTTAGAATACAATGATTTTATTTTTTATTATAAGCGGTTAAAAGGTATGTACCACAACCAAAATATCAATTAAATTTAAAACTGCTGACCAACAGGAATATACAGCATCCAAAATGTTATGTTTTTGACCCAAAATATCAACTTTTTGAATAAAGTAACATTATTTTGTTTGTTTATTGTTCTTTTTCTCAAAAATTAGAAACACTGCGGTTATTTTGCTTTTAATATGTATTACGAAGGTTAATCTATTATCAACTTGTTATAAAAATATCACCGTGGTGATTTTACGAAGCCATATTAATCAAAGACATTCATCTGAACGTGAAGAAAAAATAGCAAAACTGTGCAATTTTCGTAATGATATTTGTTCAATATCTAGAAACACTGTGTTTTTCCAATACTTCCTATGCATCATGGTTTGCCCAAAGGTAGTCACTGACTTCATATGAAATTAATTTGCCGACCCCCTTCTTCGGAGATTTTTGAAATTCATGTGGTTCTTACGCGTATAGATTTACTCTTAAGTGATGGAGCTACAATCGTGCATTCTGTTCAGTGTTTAAAATATATTTTCATTTTATATTGATCTTGCATCAGAAAGTGCTAATATGCAGTTTTCGAATTGCATACTTATTAACCCTGGTCCTCCTTAGCCTTAATTTGTACACGTTTTCCTGAGTAGAGAAGTGGGGGGTCCCTGTGATTTTGAAATTTGACCCCCCCCCCCCATACCCTATAAAAAAGTATAGGGTATGGTCTCCTAATACCCTATAAAAAAGTATATGGTATGGTCTCCTCTTTCCATCATGAAATCGGGTCAAGGCGTTACGTAATTATGTCGTCACAAAATATTTCCTTCCCGAAAAAGTCGAGTAAAATGGCAATTTTTTTCCCACAAAATAAGTTCTAAATGTCTGATTTTCGAAATTTTCAAATTTCGACATTTCTATTTCACGAGGCGTAGCTGAGTGAAATGGATCAGTCCAAATTTGACCAAATAATATATTTTGTATTATATGATTACTGTGATTTGAGCCGTGCAAAAATCATTTTCCATTACACGGCATGAAGCAAACCTGTGTGATATCATGATATACGCCGGGACAGTTGTGACGTCATAATTTATGCACATCATCCAACACGTGCGTTTTCGACCCAAACAAATGATCGTGTCCACTAATCATACGTATTAACACAATAGGCACATGTAAACATACAATTCAGACTGATTTTTATCGGTTGGAAGACAAAAATAACGGCAGGGGTCCCGTCCTGACTTGTAACCACAACCTTCAGCATAATAGGCCGGTGTAATGAGACTGAGTGTCCCCCATAACCAGGAGTCCGGGTCTAATTGAACTACACGGAATAAGTCGCAATCGATGATTTATTGATCGCACATGTACAAGTACGTTCTACACAATTTAATAGTAGCTAGGACATTTTAGTCACACGGACGCTGTATGTCATTACACCGGCATGGTTTCCCGTGGCAAAAATGGTCACATCGTTTGTTTGGGTCCAAAACGCACGTGTTGGGTGAGGTGCATAAATTATGACGTCACAACTGTCCCGGCGTATAAAACAAATGTTGAATGCCTATGCACGTGCAATAGTACAAAATATATCATTCGGTCAAATTTGGACTGATGATATATTTTGTACTATTGCACTATCAGGCATTCAATATTTGTATACTATTGCACGGCGTGAAACAAACCTGTGTGACATCATGATGTAAAACAAATATTGAATGCCTATGCACGTGTAATAGTATGGAAATATTGAATGCCTGAGAGTGCAATTGTACAAAATTTATCAAAAGGTCAAATATGGACTTTTCTATTTCACGAGGCGTAGCCGAGTGAAATGGATCAGTCCGTAACATACCAATAATTTTAACTATAGTGAATTTTTTTAATACTAACACCAAATTATAAATTTTGGGGGCGTGTCGACGATTCCATTTATTCTGAGAGGTTGTATGCTTTATCTAGTCAATTCAATAGAGATTTGATATAACATAACAGATTTATGGCCATAATAAAATAAAGTCCGCTTTCTTACAAAAAATAATGGATATAAAAGCAATGCTGGCATATATACTTTGGCCAATACTTTGGCCAAATTGACTTGAATTTCTATAATGCAATAGAAAGCAGGCATCTGAAACAGTATTTAGGCCTACTAACGTTGAAAATATACCATTTAACATCAACTAAAAACTTATACGTATGTTATATATGTGTTGTAATATTCTTTTAGTTTTTGTTATCCATAACAAACGACAGCATTAATGATCTAACTATGATGCCCATTAAATCAAACAAATCGAATCAACTTGAATCAATAGCATGCCAACAAACCTTTTGACAATAATTTCCATCGAACCAGGCTGATTGATGACCTTGCGAATTCTATAGAAAATAGCTCATTTAATGAGGGTTCGAAAATCGTATTATGTTGAACATAGTTGAGCATTATATGACTTTTTAGTTTTGTTCTGAACCCATCCCCTCCAAATATATTCTTACCATCAGCAATATGCGCTTAGTGACAGGAATAAAAAAAAATA
>JXSR01S004469.1:31922-42545 GCA_000969725.1 Ophiothrix spiculata
TTGATCCTTTTTGTCTCATATTTGATCCTTCCTTTCTAAGAGTGTAGGGCCATTCAGCAAATTGAATATTTATTAAATCATGCATGATGCTCTGTGATCCTAGAGGAAGATCTTAATATATGGTTTCAGCTTGCTGTGCTTCAGATGATCATGTTGTACAAATGTAGCACTGTTGAATTATCCAACCGTCAGCTAGCAGCTCTGATCGCCGGCCATCGGCAATATCAAAACATGCTCATGAATATTAAAAGAATACGTAATGGTATCGCGAATTCGGCAGTGTTGATGCCGTAAATGCATGATCGCTCCAAACTTCGTTGCCGAACAGCCGTGATCATAGCATATCATACGTCATAGCAAAATAAACAAAAAGGATTTCCAGATGATTTCACAATTTTCTGAATGCAGGCTGTTTGAACGCATGCGCTTTTGTACCAAAACAGTAAGTACACGGTGGAAAAGCAATATTTTGTCTAAATCACGTGATTTCGGCAAAATTGGTGATCACGTGATTTCGGCAGGCACTTTTTTGCCGAAATCGCGTGATTTCGGCATGCATTATGCCGTCATCACGTGTGTTCGGCAAGCGTTTGCCGAAATCGCGTGATCTCGGCCATCACGCGATTTCGGCGTAACAATTGTTACACACTGACATGATCATTTGTTTCGTTATGCCGAGATCACGTGATATATGTGTTATGCCGAGATCCCGTGATATAGGTCATCACGTGATTTCGGCAGAGTGAATGCCGAATTCACGTGATGTAAGTGAATCACAAACTTCCTGTTTTATATCGTACACTCTTGAAATGAAAAGAGTGAACAGTCACTCTTTCTTATAGTGATTTTTTTTTCACTCCAAAAGAGTGACATTTCACTCGAAAAGATCGAAATGTCACTCCAAAAGAGTGACATTTCACTCTTTTCGAGTGAAATCGAACGGGGTTTCACTCTTAAAGAGTGAAATGTCACTCTTATAGAGTTATAATTCACTCTTTGAGGGAGTGAAAATTGTCACTCTTTTAAAGATTGGTCACTGATACCGCTCTTTTGAAAAGAGCGGTGTCAGTGACCAATCTTTAAGAGAGTGACAATTTTCACTCTTACCAAGAGTGAAGTGTAACTCTAAAAGAGTGACATAAACCTCGTTCGATTTTACTCGAAAAGAGTGAAATATCGCTCTTTTGGAGTGAAAAATAAATGACTCTAAGAAAGAGAGACTGCTCACTCTTTTCTTTTAAGAGTGTACATTTCATGCGCTTAAATTCAGCTTGTAACCATTGTGGTAATAGGCTTGTGTAGTGTTGAACAAGATCAAGTTGAATGATTTAATTTCGTGTGTTAGCCAATGTCAGCAGCTAGCAGCCACTGCTGACTGCTGTCTGTAGACTGTGCTTCTAGATACAGAAATAATGCAAACAGATTCTTTTACCTTAAAAGTCCCTCTTGTCAGATCATGTTGTAACATTAGGCCGAATTCATAAAAGTAGCAATTGCTATTTCTATAGCCTTTTCTTGAATTTCCATTCTTAAAAGCTAGCATTGGCTTGCAAGAAAAAGCTCTCTCAAGGCCGCAATAGCTATTTCTAATCCCTTCCAAGCAATTGCTCGTCTGGCTAGTAATTGCTTACATTTGTATTCAAAAAGCTGACCTTTTGCTTACAACATCTAGCAATTACTTACACTTTACTAAGAACCTATGTAAGGAGCTTAGCACTGGTATACATTCATGGTTTATGCTATATTTGTGCTTCGTAAGAAAAAACAATGAAGTAAAAAAGTGTTGCGTTACTATAGATTATATAAATCATGCTATTTGTCGAAAACTGCGACAAATTTACAAAGCTAGCCTGCCTATTGTTTGTATGGTAGCTTTTGCTTGTCTGGGTTGATCCCAGACAAGAAAAAGGTATTAGTCCAAGCTGAAGGTCGTGAATATGTTTTTAAGCAATTGCTAAGGCTAAACCTTTTTCTAGTCTAGCTATTGCTTTTTCTTAATGTCTTTTTCTTACCAGCAATTGCTAACTTTATGAATTCGGCCTATTGTTGAATTCTCCAACAGCTCCGATCGCCGATCATCACGGCTTTTCGGTGTTATGCCGAAATCGCGTGATATATGTCATCACGCGATTTCGGCAGAGCGAATGCCGAAATCACGTGATGTCAGTGAATCACCAATTTCCGGTTTTATATCGTACGATTCGTGCGCTTATTATATCCAGCTTATAGTACAATGTAATTATTAAAGGTTTGGATTAGTTTATTTATGCTAATTTCATCATATGACGTCACATGTTGTTACATGCGTTTTAGTGTATTTATGTTTGCAATTTAGTTAGTTTCTCAGTATCTACTACTTCATTGTATTCCATAGACAATGTATTATCATTCTATGTTTTATTTTTGATTTTGTGAATCGTGTATTGGGTTTTTTCAAATCCCAGAAGGCTGGATTATGCATTGCACCCTCCTTGAGTAAAGTTCAAGTGGATTGGGGGGGGGGGGGGCAGAATTTATTTGGAATCAAATGGATCCGACCATTGGCATCTGCTGTCTACTTCAATGCTATAGTCTTATCAATTAATAAGCCTGTTCAGCATCTAGATGAGCTCTTTGGTCCTAGAAGCGCTCCTAGAGAGAGAGATGATATACTTTTTGAAGGTATAGTGACTATACTCTGACCCTAGAGTAGATGACATACCGTATTTTGACATACGTTCACGGTATACGTGACACAGAGACGTCTATATAAACTGGCATTCGTAAACTAACAAATGCATGGATGATTAGGAAGCCTATAATAGGCCTTAAATGGTCGAAAGGCAGTTAATTTATGTAAATATCCTTTCAAAACTGTTTTCGTTTTGAATAAGCTTGGCTCAATTTTCTCACACATAGGTGTGTCATCCACGTATAAATTGTGCTACTTTTGTTGTGTGTGGAATCTTTGCGCTATAATTTTATGTATTTGGAAAGAGAAATTATTGAGCTTTGAATTAAATCTTGAATTTCTCATGTTCCATTATCCAGATTTTCAAACTAGAAAATCATGGGCCTTTCATGCTATAAGAAAAAGGTCAACTAGACCCATTAACATCGTGAGTAAACTGAAACGAGTAAAATAGAGACGTTTGAAAGCCAAAGGTTCCGGAAAAATTAAAGGAATTCTACACACTAGTACTAAGTTTAAAAATAAAACTTATGTACTTATAGCTTGTGGGTAGATCTTCCTAAAGACGATGACTTCCATGACTCGCGATCTAGCATATGATAATCATTGATAATGAAAGAACAAATTATTTCTCACTTCAACATCTGAAAACTGGTACGAGTAAAGAAACAACATTTTAGTGCAAGTGTAACACATATTGAATATAATAACAGTGCAGTGATATCGGCTCTTCGGCAAAAATATGTTACGATGGCAAAAATACTAGTATGGAAACGTATTGATATGGCAAAATCGGCAGTGCAGAATGCCTGCCCAAATCTCGATATCTAGGCAGACAAATTTTGCCGAAATATCGAGATTTCGGCAAGCATTATGCCGTCATCACGAGATCTAGGCAAGCATTGTATCACAACAAACTTCGATGCCGAAAAGCCGATATGTGACGTCATAGCAATTAGTATTTATTTACAAAAAATGACATCACAATTTTTTGAATGCAGGCTGTTTGAACGAAGAGAAGATATCGTGAGTATCCCATCATGCATTGCTTCCAATGGGAAATTTTGTACACAAAGTCATGTGAGTAGTTAGTGATGAAACATACCAAAAATGCAAGATTACAACAATTTTGTTTGATTTATGGACATTGCACCACTAACTACTCGCATTATTTACTATAGAAACAGTCCTATAGGAAGTGATGCATGATGGGATATGCAAGATATCTTCTCTTGTTTGAACGCATGCGCTTTTGTACCAAAACAGTAAGTACACGGTGGAAAAACAATAGTTTGTCTAAATCACGTGATTTCGGCAAAAATGTGTCTGCCGAAATCACGTGATTTCGGCAGGCACTTTTTTGCCGAAATCACGTGATTTCGGCATGCATTATGCTGTCATCACGAGATCTCGGCAAGCGTTTGTCGAAATCACGTGATCTCGGCCATCACGCGATTTCGGCGTAACAGCGGAACTATATCAAAATATGCTCATGAATATTAATAGAATACGTAATGGTATCGCGAATTCGGCAGTGTTGATGCCGTAAATGCATGACCGTTCCAAACTTCGATGCCGAACAGCCGAGATAATAGCATTTCATACGTTATAGCAAAATAAATAAATATGATTTCACAATTTTCTGAATGCAGGCTGGTTAAACGCATGCGCTTTTGTACCAAAACAGTAAGTACACGGTGGAAAAGCAATATTTTGTCTAAATCACACGATTTAGGCAAAAAAAATACCTGCCGAAATCACGATATATCGGCAGACAAATTTTGCCGAAATATCGTGCTTTCGGCATGCATTATGCCGTCATCACGAGATCTCGGCAAGCGTTTGTCGACATCACGATATCTCGGACATCACGGGTATTCGGCGTAACAACTTGGAACCAGATCGCACGTGTTTGGCTAATTATCATAAATGCGACGTCACTACTTCCCCGGCGTATAGCTTGCTGTAACTCACAAGTCAATTGTTAAGTCTAAGTGGACGTACTAACCATCCCACCCAGCCAGTACCTATGCAAATGAGCTTTTAATGAGCAACTTAAATATTTTGATCTGACGATCAATATTTAAAAACTTGGTCGGGATATTTTTTTCTTGAAGTGACCTGTCGGATATTTCAGACTTCGAACCCATATAATCACAAGGGGGCAGATACAAAAGGGAGATACTATAAAAATATTTAGAGTTTTTCCAATAAAACATGCCTTTGTTTGACTGTTAGGAATAACAGAATCTTCATTTTATTACATTTTAAACAAAATTACACATTTTCAGCTTTTTAAGTCACGAGGTCGCATCAGTATTGGGTCACATCTACTTGCACGCAGCTTGTTTAACCATCTTTTATGTGAATTGGCTAATACAAACTGCAAGTTTAGGTATCAGACCTCACATTCATGAAAATTGAAAAATATATTTTTCCTGTAAGGGGAGACACGTAAACTAATCGGCAATATGGTTCAGATATCTGCACTAGTCGGAACAGTCTATTTCTTCACTAATCTTACACATATCGATAATTTCTCCTATTCAGTCATTTGGTTCTGTGTCTTTGTACTATATCTATGGTTTTAAGTATCAAATTTAATATATTCCAGTCAGATGTCCAAAATTTGATTTTGCCGTCTAGTTCAGATAACGACAAGCTGTTGCCGATTAGTTTACGTGTCTCCCCTTTAAAGACTTTTAAAATCAGTTAATAAAACGAGGGAAAATTCAGTACAATTAGACGTATGAAAAGGGCAAGATGTCGCTCATCACATTATCCCGATAATTATTAATACAGCGATCATTGTTAACGACAAATCACACCTCTCGGAGGTCTGGGGCGATATCTAGGCAAATCTGACATTATTTACCGTACCATGCACGTGTAGCAGCTCATGAGCTTGTCTGGTACTTGTAAAAAACTGCTAAAGTCCTATTATATTATATTTAATTTGTTGTTTATTCCATTTTACTGATTTGTTTTTCTATTTTGTTAGCACAGTGGTGTAGCAATAGGGTGGCATGGGTGTACAAAGTCCATGGGCCCCCAGGGATAAGAGGGCCCCATACATAAAAAGGAAAAAAAGAACAACGGGAAAAAGAAGAAAAAGAAGAAGAAGAGGAAGAGGAGGAGGAGTTGCTTGTCGGGCCCCAGGGAAAAGTGAGTTGTTGTAGAAATCATGAACGATAACTAAGAATGAAGATGAAGAAGAAGAAGAAAAAGAAGAAGAAGAAGAAGAAGAAAAGAAAGAGGAAGAGGAGAAGAAGAAGAAGAAGAAGAAGAAGAAGAAGAAGAAGAAAAGAAGAAGAAGAAGAAGAGGAGGAGGAGGATCAAGAGGAGGGAGGAGGAGGAGGAGCTCCTCCTCCTCCGAGGAGGAGTTGTTGTTTGTCGGGCCCCAGGGAAAAGTGAGTTGTTGTAGAAATCATGAACGATGACTAGTTATATGTGTGGGGCCCCGTTTATATAGTTATGGAAATGGTGACCTATTTCAAATAGCACCTAGAATTGATAAACGCCCCATAGGGTCCATCATGAGGCCCACCTGTATTATTGAAGAGCTGTCGGGCCCCCAGGGAAAAATAAGTTATTGTAGAAATCATGAACGATGACTAGTTATGTGTGTGGGCCCCGTCTATATAGTTATGGTGAAGGCGACCTAATTAAAAAAGCACCTAGAATTGATAAAGGTCCCTTAGGGTCCATCATGAGGCCTGCCTGTATTATTGGAGAGATGTCGGACCCCAGGGAAAAGTGAGTTATTGTAGAAATCATGAACGATGAGTTGTCATATGTCATTAATATCCCATATTAAGGGTATGCATCCTCTCAGACACCCCTAGATAAGGTATAGGCCTATTGTTTGTCGATTGCTAAATGATATAAGCTCAGAAGTACAGGTATTATTATATACAGAAAAATGTGCCAACATTTCTATTGAGGGAGCACATCCCCCTCAGACACCCCTCTATATCATTTGTTGATTGCTAAATGAAATTCACTGAACTGATATGAATGAAAAAAGTGTGAACTTTAAGCATCAATTAGACAACATATGCACATGGCTCATTCCAGTGAAAACTAAACCTTTTTTGATTTCAAGCAAAAAATCAGCTTTTTTATTAGACCATATGAGCATTTTTTTCAGTCTTACGTTTGTTACTCGGTACGTGAGAAGTATTTGCCAAACAGAAATTATGAAGTTTTTCTATCCGTGCATGAATGAGCACAAATTTGAACTCAAAAATGTCACAAACGTTACCAAAAAGTTACACCAAATGTCACAAACGTTACCAAACGTTACCAAAGAAAACAATGCATTAAAAGAAATCCTGACGATAGAATTTCCTAAAACTTCATGAAATTATTTGCAAATATGTCAAGCATCATCTGTGAAAAGCGCAATACAAAATTCGCTAACCTGTCAGAGTAATTTAACTTTTAAGTCATTTAGAGCAAAAATCCATATCCGTGCGAGGTCACAAACGTTACCGAACGTTACATGGACTTTACTCAGGATTTTAGCGATTTATTTTATTTTCAAACACCTACATATATTGGTCCCACCAGTGGGCACTATTATTAACAATAAACTCGTGGATAAAATGTCTATGCTAGGAGCTTAAGCCATTTAAATGTGAAATTTTTCACTATTTTGGTCACAAACGTTACTTTGGAATCATCCACATGCACAAAATTGCGTGATTTGCACTTTGAAAATTCAAAAAAATTTCGATCTCCTCGGGGGCACAACCCCCATAGACTCCGACACCCCGTCCATATCATTTGTCCATTGATAATGCAATTCTCTGAAATAAACTGCTCAGATATGGATTAAATAAGTGCCAACCTGAAACATGTAATAGACGAAAATATATGTACCAAATGGCGTGACTTTCAATATGAAATTTCAAACATTGAAAACTTATTTTGGTAATAAATATCAGGGGGCCCGCACTGATTCTTGTCCATGGGCCCCCGATCTCCTTGCTACGCCACTGACTATGCCTTTAGTTTTTATGTTGTTACAACTGACCCAGACACCTGTTACAACTGACCCGCACCTATGGGAAAATTTGAACATTTGGACACTCAATTTTAAATAGTTATTGTTACAAAACCTGATACTTGACAAATTCCAAACCTTGTGGAACTTATAACAGACAGAGTAAGGTCATTTTGATATTCTTCTAACTATCAAAAAACAGTTACATCCGAATTTCAAAAAAACTGTTTCTATTGTCCCGATCTCCCCTACACGATATATTTTTTAAACATGATGAAACACGATAGCATTAATTTGCCAATGAAGTGTAGTGAAAATCATACAAAAAACAATCTTTTCATTGTTTAAGTACTAAATAAAACTGATTTATTTGATTCATACATATAAACAATGAAAAGATTGATTTTTTAAAAACATATGGACACCAGCAATCCATATTTGAATTAGTCATCAGCGGGGATTCCCAAAAAAGAATTGCACAATTACATTTTTTAATTTAATGATAATTAATGACTAAAACAAAACTGGACAAAACTGGTTTATATATAATAGAAGCCTATTTAATGAATCACATTCAGTATTCACTCAAGTTCAAGAGACAGCAGTAATAGTAAACATTTATAAGAATTAGACATGTTAGATTTTGATTTTTGTTGGACAATGGAATACATGGTTTTCGTTGCCATGCTACTCGCATATTTCATTCAGCAGACTTTAACCATAACAACCGCTTCTCCTAGCCGCAAAAATGCCATAGATCAGAGTCTCAAACACCCACCTTCATGGATATTTCCGAGAATGGAGGATGGAATTGAACCTAATGAAGTAATTCAATGTATTCGTCATCGTGAATATGCGACCTTTGTTAACTTTCCAAGCAGTAATTTCGGAAGGACTGTTGCTGAGCATACCTTCGTGAATAACAAAGGCAAAAATAGGTAAGTAGATTGACCCTTGTTGGAATTAAAAATATTATTACTATATTCAAGACAATATGTGACATTCCAGCCCGTATGAGCAGTAAATGCCAGAAACTTCATTTTGCGCTACAGGTGAAAATACATGTCAAGGTCATAATTTGCCGATTCTTTTTTTGACAGATTCACAATCCTAGTGCTTACTACAAAATACCAGCAAAGTTTCATTTCAAGAAAATGATAGGAAAGGTGAAATAAATTGGCATATTCTTAAGACAATCAACAGAAAATATACGGCTTACTAATCTTTAAACGCATTTATCTCAGTTATACGTTTTACTCCCTGACAACCTTTAACGAACCATAACTTGACCTGTGGAAATCGTGTGAAGTTCATTAAGGTGTCATTTTAATCCTTAAAGCATGGTCCTTGTAAATAAGTAAAAAAGTGAAAATGACTGGAGCTGGCATTTACTGCTGTTTTGAGCTGGACGGTCACATATGTAAAAACAAAGTAGACCATACATACATGTATACAAATGAACTTTTAGTGATATCATTTAATGGTCAGCTGCAAAAATTGGGACCATTTAAGTGAAGACCGGTGAAAACTTGGCCACTTGGGCCGAGTGAGATAAAATGACAAAAGGCACATTTATGTTCAACTTATTTTCGCGTTTTTTTTTTCACATGATAACACTAATTAAAGCTACGGTCACAATGACCGTACGATCAAACTGAGACTCGTACGACTCCTTTAAGAATGAGGCTGTACGACGTTCGCACGGCGTTCGTAAGAATAGGTATATTTTTTTACAAATATCTGACAAATGTTTATTTTTATGAAATTTCTTTTCTGGTCAATGTTAATAGATGTATTTACCCTTGACGAAAATGAGTTTTGTTTTTAAAACAGATTAAAAAATACCCTTACGACTGGTCGCAAACGCCTTACAAACAAGCTGCGATCAGTTGTTTTGACCGATTCGTACGACGTCGTACGAACGCCCCAAGAACAGTTCTTAAGCTCGCAGCCTGGTTATTTGTCATGTTCAATATCTTGCTACGAGTGCCTTGCGAGTACCTGCATACGATTGCCGCACGACGTTCGTACGGCGTTCGCACGACTGTCGTATGAACATCGTAAGAGCTTTGCCACTGTAATTCCTATTCAAATGAATGCTTTTCGTTCGGGCGCCTACGGGCGACCAAACATTACTATGGGTTTTGACTACACCGCCCTGGAAGCTTCTCCCGGTATTTCTCTAGACCTGCTAATTTGTCCAATATTCTTCAGCTTTCTTCTATCGATTCATGACCCTTGCCCTAGGAATGATCGGAACCCAAGGAGGAACTCGCACTTCCACCTCTGCAATGTAGGCCTGCACCTTGCTGTAATGATACTCATTGTACCATTTTTTTTTTATCCCCGGGGCGCGGGGGTTTTATCCTGGGACAATGAAAGTATGAAACCTAAAGTTGTATGGTACCAGGTTCCATCCCAAAGTTTCAATACAGTTGTTTTCGTGATTTAAAACAATGCCATATGAAATGTTTCTTTGAATTGTTTGTATATTTTATGGCAGTTGAAATAAATATTATTATTATAATAGGCATATCATTGCACTGAAAGGCCCAAATTTGACTCTTGCATTTTCTTTTCTTTCGAATATTATGATACCATTTTTTCATTTTAGGGATCAAATTTTAGTCGTATCAATAAATATTTCCCACCATTGTACCATGTCTACAACTTGTCTTGTTGTTTGAGATAATATCATCCATAAATAATATCATGATATGATTATACAATCCTCGACTCAGTATTTTTCTGACAGCCCCCTTGACAATACAATGAAAAAAATGTACCTCCCCCCTTGCTTGATTAGGCTATGAGCTTAATTACGGATGCGTGAAATTACATGATTATGGGTTAAGGGGTTTTCTCTAAGATGCAAATACTCCATTTATTTTCTTAAAAATTTAGTATTTGGTAGATTTATTTGTGCTGATAACGATTCTAAAAT
>JXSR01S004470.1:20918-33666 GCA_000969725.1 Ophiothrix spiculata
AGCCAAATCTCCCGCTTTTTGAAAAATTCTACAGCATTGTCCCGCTACAGCATGAAAATTTCCTAAGGTGGTAATGCCTATTGTTGTATTACAGAAAAAATTGGTAGAAACATTTTAAAAACTATATTTTGTATCCAATTTTGGTTCAGAAATTGAATTATGAGATCGTTATGAGTCATATGTGCGCTAGTGAGACCTTTATTAAAGCTCTTCAAAAAGTTTTGGGGTGTACCTTTTTGGCCTCATATGTCAGTTATTTGTAAATGTTACTCTTTATGGAAGTCTCCCGTATCAGAATTTAAGGATGTTGACAGGTATGATAGTTAGTTTTATAACTCTTAGAGCACTGAAGGCAACAATTTGGTGTTTTCATTAATAGCTGCTCTTTTGTTAAATTTGATTGTTTCCCTGAATGACACATTTTTCTGAAGATTTACTATTTGTATACATGATCTACTTGCAGAATTGATAAGTTTGTTCGTGAGAAGCAATAACAGTTTTGAAAAATATGGATGTTTTTGTGATTGGTTATGCATTCAAACTTGACATTTCAAAAATGTTGCATAAGGCAGCTATATATGAAATCATACAATTGGTGCAATTTGCACCATTTGGCGCTTAAGGTGTTTTTTAAAGTACATAGGTACTTACTGATTTGCCTCTAGCAGTGTGACCTGTATTCCTTCTACAGTGCAAGGTGTGTTCATCGGCAGTTGATGGACATACTTAGCTCCAACTTTCAGCCTGGATTTCACCAAGTTGCCTGTCACCTATAAATTAATGAGAAGACATAATTGATAAAGAAAGTGTCAATCTGCATATTGAATAATTTTTATTATCTTAAATTCATTACCACTGATTTTTATGCCAGAAATATTGGATTATTACATATAAAACAAGGCAGATGTTCAAATTCAATTTTTATTTTTTTAAATAAAATGCTGAAGTGAACAATAGCCCATGAAGAAATAAAAGAAAAGACTATCATAAGCTGTACTGCACTATGATAGATAACTCCATGGCCTAATCAGTGGTTCACAGCAAAAGGAGAACTGGAGTGCTGGGGAAAAGCTTTAAAGGGTGTCACACCATTATCAGAGATGTCACCGACTACACTATCTGGCAAATTATTGCCAGGATACATAAATATGAGCTCAGAGGATCGCCTTGTTAAATGTTAAAATAATGCGACGTTTTACCATTATTCAAAATACAACTACTTATATTTGTATACAACGATTTAACACTTCTTATGAAATCTATTCCAAAATTCATGTTTTCAAGAGATTTAAAAAGAAAATTCCACTTAAGGGAATCAAAAGACTTTTCAAAATCTAAAAATAAAAGTAAACTAGGAAAATTTCTATTTTTAGTATAATCCATCTTGATATAATTCTAACTGATTCGCCAATGTATCTTTCATTAATGAAACCACTGTGGATGTTATGAATTAATTTATGGATAATTATTTCAACTCTTGAGGCAAGAACCTTAGATGCAATTTTGTAGTCAATAGATATTGGTCTCCAATTTTTTAAGTTACATCTATCATTTCCTTCCTTCTCAATTAAAGTGATGACTGCTTGCCTTTGAGAAGATGTCATTTCCCCTTTATTAAGACCAGTGTTTAAAACATTAACCAGAAAACTGCCAATTTTATTCCAAAAATACAGATACCATTCACAAGAGAGACAATCGTTTCCTGGGCCCTTGTTCTTGGACGTTTTTAGAAGAGTATTAAAACATTCCGCCTCAGTAAGTTTTCCCTTCGCATTTTAACATGTCAACATCATGTGACACACAATGCCGAAAAATGCAGGAGGTACAATAACTCACCTTCCATAAGTAACAATCCAAGATGGCTAGTGTCCCATACATGTAGGTTTTGCACAGCGGTCAATTCAAAATGGCGGCAAGCAGCGACACTCTTTTTTAATTTCTTTGATACTCCAGATCTTTGATAGTTTATTGCACTTCATCTCAGAGAACAATCAGTATACTCAATGGGCAGAGTTCAAAATACAAGAGGGCGAAGGGCGAATCGCTCCCTATTTTTATTAAAAAAACCTCCTTGCAAAGGTGGAAGAGGGCAAAAAAATATTACAAAAGCGCAACAATCGCCCCACTAAAAAAACTTACGTAAATGAAGTTAAAACTGCCCAAAATGATGCTCATAACACGATAAATATATTTAGCAAAAATATCTCAAGTAAAAAAAAATAGCCCCCAATTACCGTATTCGTTCCAATTAGCGCCCAGGGCGCTTAACAAAGTCATTTTGGGTGGGCGCTTATTTTTTCAGCATGTGTTTTGTACGGTTCACTCACGACATCCATTACTTCATTTATTATCTTGAATAATAATCATAGTTTTCAATCTCTTAATTAAGCCAATATTTGTTTTTTGCAATATCAATATCATGCATATTTGCCCGAAAACCACAAAACAATGCAATGTAGCGATTACGAGGTTTAAAACTTCAGTAATAAGCAACATGTTGATGCTTTGGGTCTGCAAAATTTGCATGGGCAGTTATTAATTCTCTAATCTTGGAATTCAAAAACTCGAGGGTGGGCGCTTATTGGAGCACGGGCGCCTATTGGAACGAATACGGTACCTCAAAAGAGCCCCCTGGAATGAACATCAGAGGGGGATTGTTATTTGCCAAAAAAATAGCCCCCTAAAAAAAATATTTTGACCCCTGTCAATGGGTCTCAAAGACTGGACCTCAAATTCCATGCCTGATTGGAAGGCATGTAAATTGTGTAGATAATGCTAAATTCACCAGCTCTTAAATGAGAATAGACAAAGAAATCTACAAATTTGCTTTTAATTGCCTGGGGATACTGACATAAAAAAGTGGTATGGGGATGTGCAACCCTCAAGACCCCTAGTTTACACATTGCCTGCAATTTAATTCCAAGGGTACCCCATTTCAAGCTCGTCAAGCATTCAGAAGCTAAAATAACCCCTCCCCCCGAAAACTGCTCCAGATAAGTTACATGCACATCTACATAATCAAATAAGACATAGCCACAGGACTTTTACCACCAAACACATAAGAGGCAGCCATGGAAAATATGAGGACAATCTTGATTTAAGAAGGCAAAATAATTGTCATTTTTAATACAAAAATGTTTATACAGCTATGGTATGACCCCAAGGGGACCACTCAAATAATGTTGCAGGCATAGCATGACCAAGAAAAAGGTGAATTAGGGTTGTTTTTGAGGACTGAAGGGTGTATCAGGTTACACCGTTTAGGGTATCAAAAGCAGCAATTTTTGGGCAATTTTCAAGAAATAGGGTACTTTTTCAAACCCTACTGTGAAAACAATATCGATAAAATCCCAATTTAGGGTGTGAATATAGGGGAAAAAGGGTAGATTTTGGCTTCAGAACCACCCTTTAGGAAGTGTTTTGTAAAACTGTGGTCACGCTATGCCTGCAGCATTATACTTGAGTGCCCCCCCCCCCATGACTCTTTCATTGCTTACCTTACTACAGTATATAGGGTTGGTAAAATGTCTTGTCAATCCTCCAAAGTGATCATAGTGAAAATGACTTAGGAAATAGGCCTTGCATTCAGGGATGTCACCATAGCGAAATGCATCTACCGTGAATGGGATTCCTGAATTGGAATTAATTAAGCAATAAATCTTTAGTCTTAAAGACTCTGTCACACATCACCATATAGAGCAAAACGTACCCCTACAATACTTTATCCCACTATTGTTCTGTTTGTCATGTGTTCGTTTTAAGTCCGTATAGCCGTAAAGATCATTTTCAGGTAATAACTTTTCCAACAAATATGCAGTTGTGTATTTAAACTCCGTTTATTATGTGCAGAAGAAAGTACACAATATGTTTAGCACACCATATTTTCAAATGCGTTAAATGTAATTTTTGTTGATTTTTTTAGATATGTGTATGCAAATTATAAATCCGAAAAAATATGGCGCAAATGATGACAGTTCTGGAAATATGGCTGGTTAAAGGTTTTGTGCGCAAACACTTTTGACCAGGAGTGTATATGTAATAAATGTCAATTTTGCAGGGGGGAAAATGATTGAAGACTGATACAAAAGAGAGCATAAAATTGTTGAATATTAACCTCTATTTGTTAATGATGTTTTTTAAGCTTTTGATGTTTAATTTATTTAATTTGTTTTGTTTATGGAAATAATAAATTTGAACCTTTGAACCAGTACACTGGTAAGGAGAAAGAAAAATGAAGTTGCCTCAGAAATCATATGAAGGTCCTACCCGAGTTTGATTCACAGACAGGCGCATTTTACAAGACTTGCCACTGAAACAACACTGCAATATGGTGATCATAGATTCAGTGGGTTAGGGGTCAGACTAGACCCTGAAAATTGTTAAGAAAGAGCTGTTTATTGATATGGATTCATACATGTACACTCTGCATGTAACCTAACCGATCAAAAGGTGAGAATTCTGTACATTGTATGCGGAGTGGACTGAAAATTCATAATCACTCTACATTCTGCATTCTGGACTGGGTGAAATGCCTTCAGCATGCACTGATAATTTGT
The DNA here is from genome assembly GCA_000969725.1 of Ophiothrix spiculata. Classification (NCBI taxonomy): domain Eukaryota; kingdom Metazoa; phylum Echinodermata; class Ophiuroidea; order Amphilepidida; family Ophiotrichidae; genus Ophiothrix; species Ophiothrix spiculata. Next base: position 25,475 of record JXSR01S004470.1, read on the forward strand.
GTGGCCATACAAAGAAAAATTTCTTTTCAAAAATATGAAATCAATGCACTTGCAGTGAATTGTTATTGTTGTCTAATTCTCTCAGTCCTTATGGGCCTTGTGCATTGGATGAATCAAAATCAACCACTTGCGCATTGATTTTTTCTCATTTCAATTGCAAGATGAAATCCATGTTTCTTATTTCTTTCAACACTTACCAGGCATCTTCTTGTAGAATGGACAAGACTTTTTTGGTCTTTCATACTTGTAGCTCTCTTTTGCACCTCCATCTGCCCCACCTGCAGCAAATGATGCTCCTCGACCTCCTCTCCTCAAAGGTTTAGTTTCATTTCGGCCTTGAGAAAAATTTGGTCTTCCTTGGCTTTTACTTGGTTCTGTTTTTACTCCACCTTTACCTTTCACTTGTTGATTTGAAGAACTTGATGTAGATGTTAATTTAAAAAAAGAACCGAGAGAAGTCTGAGTAAGACTTCTCACGGGAGCTAAAAGTTTCTCAAACGTAGACGGTGCTTGCACGTCATCAACATCGATCACATCTGAGTTAGTTCTTATTTCAGTTTTTATCCCTGGATTGTTTGCATTGATATTGCGATAGGTTGGTCGAGATAAATTTACAGAATCTATATTTGGTGATTCAGATTTAAGTGCACTTGGTCCTTGATTATAATGAGATGTTTCACTAGCCATTGAAGCTAACAAAGCTGCTTCTTCCGGCCAATCGTCATCATCGTCAAAAGCACCTTTGTTAAAGTCTCTTACTCCATCCTCACTTCCATCGCTTAACATCTCTACATCATCAGTTTCTGACATAGGTACATGATCAGTCTCTTCAATGCCGGTACTTGCACTGCTACATGTAGCAGAGGGACCTCCTGAACTGATCACCTCATTTTCACTATCAATGTTGCCATTGCACTTTGAATGACTTGGGTTGAACGAGATATTGATTTGGATTTGACTGCAATGGTTCATACATGTACACACCTGTACATTTTCTATAATTGTCTTATGATTTTTAGGCCTTGCACAGTTGGCACAGTTCCCTACTGAATAAGCTTTGCTTTGATTTGGACAAGACAAAGGATTTTTTAAAGCCCTTGTGCATCCAGCATCTTTCAAACCTGCTTCATCTCCGACATGTCCAGATTCCCCATCTTCTGCTGATGGTATCTCATTATGCAATCGAGTATCAACATTCCGAGTATTTGAACTGAGAGAATAATCGACAGATGTTTTTTCCGGGTCTTCTCCATCACTTTCACTACCATCACTTACTGCTCCAGCATCCTCTTCAATGACTCCTACTTCCACATCAGAATCTATTGTCTCCACATCAGAAGAAGCAGCAGGATCTTGTGTTAACTGACTTGAAGGCAGGGCACAATATGATTCAGTGTCAGTTTTCGTTTTCTTAAGACATGTATCATTGTCTTCATCTGAGGAACCAAAAATGTCCACATCACTTCCTATATTTCCCTCCTTCTCCTCAGCATCATCCTCCTCTTGGCCAAAAATATTATCTTCTTGTGTTAACTGACTTGAAGGCAAGGCACAATGTGATTCAGTGTCAGTTTTCTTAAGTGTCTCAACGTCTTCATCTGAGGAACCAAAAATGTCCACATCACTTTGTATCTCTTCCTCCTCTGCCTCAGCCTCATCCTTATAATCACCGTGGCCTAGCATCTTGTTATCTGTTTCTCTTAGGGAATTGAAAGCTTGTTGTCTGCTCGTTTTTGTTGTTTTCACAAGCCCCTGATCATCATCTTCCAAGTCATCCAAGTTTAGTTCTTTTGGAGGTTTAGGAATAGGTATGGATGTCTCCTGATTTAATATTTCTGGGGTGCCTACACAAGGTGAAGTTTGTGTTTCTGGTGATGATGATGATGTACTTGAATTTGGTTTATTTCCACCTGGAAAAACAATCATGTTCAATTATTACTACAAGGATATAAGCAGTGTTCCCGCTAAGGATTTTTTCATTGCGCCAAATTATAGGGAACCAAGCAGACGGAGTTTTTCTTTACGCCAAATTAAGGAATGCTTAGCGAACAGAGCGTCTAAGAGCAATGGCCCAAGACTTCTGGTCTTAGCTGCGCAAGCTCTTTGATTTTAATGTTGTAGGATGTCGTAAAAAACTCTCTCGGTGTTGTTTTTGTAAGAATAATTTTGGGGAAAATATACTAATGCCAAAAACTTGTAAACATAAAAAAAGAAAATTTTAACAAGTTAAAGGTAAAGGGTAAGAGCTTGGTCACAATAATCGTGCGAACAGCTTACGAGCAGTGTTTAGTCCGTTTAAAAGGACCACGAGCAGTGAGTAAAGCAAGCAGCGAGGGCGTCACGTGGTCTTATTAGATGGACTAAACACTGCTCGTAAGCTGTTCGTACGATTATTGTGACCAAGCTATTAGGCAGTGTTCCCGCTAAGGATTTTTTCTTTGCCCCAAATTATAGGGAACCAAGCAGACGGAGTTTTCCTTTACGCCAAATTAAGGAATGCTTAGCGAACAGAGCGTCTAAGAGCAATGGCCCCAGACTTCTGGTCTTAGCTGCGCAAGCTCTTTGATTTTAATGTTGTAGGATGTCGTAAAAAACTCTCTCGGTGTTGTTTTTGTAAGAATAATTTTTGGGAAAATAAACTAATACCAAAAACTTGTAAACATGGAAAAGAAAATTTTAAAAAGTTAAAGGTAAAGGGTAAGGGGGGCATGCAGCTTCCCACAACAATAATATTGGTTGAAAACGGAGAAATCTAGGCAAAATTTTGGCATAAACCGGGACGAAAAGGGCCATGATGTGAAATTTAAGGAAACATCGGGAAGAAAGGACCAAAGAATCCAACCATAGGCCTATGTGTCCTTCTTGGACCCAGAATGACCCATACGTGCCCGCTACTAAGGACAAATGAAAACTTGTTTGTATTTTTTGTTTTCTTTTTTCTTGGCAGATAAAATCTAGCTACGCCAATGGGTATGTGTATATTTCAATAAGTATTTAAATTTTCAATACTACGTCCTCCATAGGGTTAGAAAGATTTTTCACATTGAGAAACCCTCCAAAGCTATACAGTTTTTATACATTTTTATACATTTGGAGGGGCAGGTTAAACCATTTTGCAGTGAAATTTACACAGTGTCACATGTATTACCTGTCAAAAATCTAATGTATGATGATATAATTTTGTGGGTGTGGGCACTTTCGCTTCTAGACCTTTTGGGCGCCCCTTTCCCCCTGCTTCCTAGGTCCATCGATATCCGCAGCATGATGTTATCTTGTTTAGGAAGAAAAAGAAGATCTCCGCAAACAACATTCCAATGAAGGAACAAATAATATTATATAAAGATCTATGTTGCAAGTTTCATCGGCTTCAATTCAAAACGTAGTGTATTGAGCATGAGCCGAGGAAATATCAAGTCATGCTGCTGATAAGTTGATCTGAATTTGTGTTTTGTGAATTATACTTGAAAGGCTTTATTTTAAATTGTGTGACTTGCACTTTTTGAGGACCCCGCCAAACTAAAAGCCTGAAAATTGAAAAACTAAAAATTGACAAAAAAGAATTCTTGCACTGCATTATTGAAGGGACAATTCGATAATGATCATCCAACAGCTTCATCGTCATCTTCCCCTGATAACCTAGCGCTCTTATCAAAATTTACAATTATCTTTTCTATAAATCCTTGACTGACATCTAGTATAACTCCCAAACATTAACTGCAAGTTCGTTTGCATTTCTTGAGAAAAATTAGAGAGTGTGTTTTTTTCTATACTGTTGGGGCTCTGTCACACAGTACTTAGCCGATGGTGATTTTAACTCTTTGACTCCGGAAAGCCGCTTACGGCAGCTCACAAAAGCATGCATGATTGGCCGGAATTTATTCCGGCGTCACTATAAAAATATTTGTAAAAACAATAAAAAGCAGATTAAACCAAAACTTCACCATAGCATCCTGATACAAAGAAATATCTAGCGGCTAGCGCCATCATCAACTTTAGCAAAATGAATAAGGCTGAATCTCTACAGCTACATAAGTGAATACCCCTGTGGCACTCTGATAGGCTTTCAATCCAAATAGAGCATTTTCTGAAAATTTTATTCCGGAGCGAAAGAGTTAAAAGCTAAAGCAACTAAATCTGACTGAAGTGAAATTGTCAGCATACCTGGGGTCGATTTCACTAACATTTATGATGCATTGTAGCTACGAAGGGTTTAGCTCGTAACTACAACTAGATATCACAAAGACATGAAAACCCTTTGTTAGTGTTCACCGCATCGTAAGCTATATGAATTATGCATTAGAAAAACCGAACCCTTTGTTAACGTTACATGGGGTCAAGAGGCGGTCGTAGCTAACAATGGGTTTTGGTCTTACGATGGGTTAGCGATGAATTTTAGCGTAAGTGAAATCGACCCCTGGTATCTAAAATTCTAAATAAACCCAAAAGAGGTGAGACTTATTCACATTTGATTATAATTTTCAGTTTTAAGTTGATATTAATCCATGTTTAGATCTACGATAGAATTCTCACAGAATTAAGAACTATATCAGAAGACCTAAAACTCAGGAAATTCTGAGCCAGCATGGCTTCTGTACAAACCCTTGCCATCACTTGCCTTTGCCAACAGGCGCTGCAGCTCTTGCTGATGCCAGAAGGAAATGGGTGAATTTCTTGAAGTGGTTGGCCATTACAAAGTTACAGTCAAGTCCATATGGACACTCTGAAAAACAAAAGAACAACACACACTAGGGCTGTTAGTCAGTGATCTCTTTAAATGAATAAAGGAACTTGGTACAGAGAGAATTTCACTATCTAGAGGAACTTGGTGCAGAGAAAATTTCACACCCCTGACACTCTAGAAAGTCTGGCTATATGCAGGGGTCTAGTCAATTCATACTACCTTCCAGTGTTTTGCTTGCACTTTGAAAACTGCATGTGCTATTTTTTATAGCTGGGAGGGTTCCTGGGACCAAAGTACTCAATGCCCATTGCCTTCTCCAGTTGGATCAACTGCTACGACTGGAAGTACAGAATATATGTGATGGCTCGCCCTGAAAGGGGGAACTTTGCAGATGATATCCATATTATCATTTATATAGTACCGGTATCGATAATAAACGACATCAAGCAGAGGCAAAAAAATACACTACATGCTTGAAATAAGAGAAAGAGCCAACCTGCACTTTTAATGCATGCAAAGTTTTCTCCATGACGATTGAAGACACATTTTCAAAGCTGTAGTATTGGCTGTTTTTACACTTGTTTCTGGTGACTAAACAAAAGCCTGTATATCAAAGTGTGTGATCCATTGCATCTTCAGCAATGGATGGCTTTTCCATACACAGACACATATGATAATCTGGTGTCCCGCTGAAAGCTGATGTGTTGAATGGCATCATGTTTGTCTTATGACATATCGTTACTCAAAAAGCCTAAATCGGTAACAGTACTATAGGTAACAGTGGGATTTAAATCCCACTACAATCTTTGTCAAAAGTTGTTGTAGCTAAATTAGAAATTCGCTTCATAGTAATTCTGTAATTGTGTTACTGTGAAAGCGCCAAAATTTCCGGGTTTTTTTGGTATGAAAGACTAAGGCCTACCCCAACATTTGATCCCATCCCCGCACCCGAATCTCAATGTTGGTCCTCCTGGGGCCAAGAAATGACATTGGTGTTTCAACATTGTACAGGGGGAGCGGGGCTACATTTTCCAAAGCATCCGATTGTTGCTACATGTATGACACTTTTGTCAAAGATTGTAGTTTAATCATTTGTAAGAATAGGAAGTTAAGTCAAACGCTCAAAATAGCATTGCATTTTGCTGGCAACAGTGAGATTGAAACGCCAATCATATTGAAGCTTGGTTTTAAAATCTACAATAATTGAATCCTGCTGCTGCCACCATAATGTAGGTAATCTTATCAAAACCAAAGTCAAGGCAATCTAGTCAATATAAAATTGACAGTATATAATAATTCTTTAATTTATTATACCCACTGAGTACTCAGAAGAACTGTTTCATTCTTGGTTGAGTTAGATAATCTTACCGTCTTCAGCAATGGAAGGCTTTTCCATACACTCATACACATGATGATCTGGTGTCCCGCTGAAAGCTGATGTGTTGAATGGCATCTGACAATTTGGACAAAAACCTTCAAATTTGGGCCTAATCACAACTGTTTTAGAAGTTATTTTCTTTGATTTCCATTTCTGTGATGATAGCGATAATTTTGTGCGCTTTTTAACTTTTGGGTCAGTAATTATAGATCTTTCTTCTATTATCATGTCAGGCTTAGATTTAGACTTGGTCTGCTTTAAATTTGACAATGTCAATGTTTGTGAAATTTCTAGGCCGTAATCTTGTGCTTCAATTACACTTGAAACTTTGTTGCTACTGTTCAGAGCAGACTCTGTTATCTTACAGTGACTACTTTCAACGGATCTTTCTCCTCCTCCTTTAGAAGAGTCAATTTGTGAAGAAGATTGTCGCTTACGCTTACGTGCTTTTTGTGTAAGCTTATTAGTGCGATGTCTTGTTGTTTGCCTTTGACTCGAACATTGTGTACCCTTTCCTGACTGTTTTTGAAAAGTTTTGAACGGTTTGTAATCCCAGATGTCGTCATCACTGTCCTCTGACTGCATTTTCGTATAACTGTAGTTTCAGAATTTAGTATAAAAACGTTGGAACAGAAATATTATATTGCAAATTAATACCAGTCAAAGTAATGTAATTGCAGCCAGTCTAGTCAGCAAAATCGAAATCATATTCAGAATGCAGTACACTAAATTTTTAGTGATTACAAAACAATTGAGCCAAAAATGTGCCGCAACAGTTTGAGCAGGTGCGCCATCATGCGACCAGACTGGGAAGTTTTTCACCGGGAAATTTGGTTCTACCGAGAAAAGGTAGGCCTAGGCCTAAACTTCAAAAGAGAAAACTCGAATAACCCTTGTGAACAATGGCGGATCCATAGGGGGGGCCCGAGGGGCCCAGCCCCCCCCCCCCCCCCTCAAAAAAAAAAAAGAAAAAAGAAAAGAAAGGGAAAAGGGGGAAAAGAAAAGAAAAAAAGGAAAGAAAGGAAAAGGGGGAGGGAAGGGGAAATAGGTAAATAAGTAGCATATCTTCTGGACAAGGAACACAGCCAAAACAAAAGCCTTACCGGTGTAGCAAGAATGTGAGTCCCCCGTTCTTATTGTCCGGGTTGTACAGTAAAGAATAGGATAACAACTCTCAAGCAGCATTAGTTTCACGTTTTATTCCGTTATGGTCTATGGAAGGTGGACTACCATAACAGGGGGACTACGATTACTTTCACACCGGTAACATGGAAGTTGGTAATCATACAAAAACCACCCCAACGAAGGTTTCAATGAAGGGAAAAGTAGAAAGATAGAATTTTAATGCATCAAAAATTTTGAAATTGACTTTTCTGTCGTTCCGTTTTAACAAGGAAATCGCTCTGGAATTTAAAAGCTTATGAGCTCTCTGATCTGAAGGCCCAATCCCCACTTTTTTTTTTGGTGTTGTGTTTTTGTCATAACCCCTTAAAAATGTTGCACTCGTGCCAAAATCTATAGCATGTGAAAAGTTTACTTTGCCACGTGTCACCAAATACCTGTTATGAAAAAAGTTTGTAGGCCTTCGCACACCATGCATCGAAAATAAGAGATTTCAAGTAAGTTGATAAAAAAAAATGCACCAACTTGTACGAATTTAGTTTAGAAATGCAAACTTTTTCTAACTTGAAGCATCAAGCAGCATAAAACTATGCACCAAATCGAATAATTTGTGTTTTGAAATTCCAAAATTGTCTAATTACTGAGGGAGCACATCCTTCTCAGACACCCCTACAAATGTTTTGTCTATATATTTGCTGAATGAGTTTCACTATCTTGCCCAGATTTTGATGGAAAAGGTGCTAACTTGAAGCATCAAGCAGCATAAAACTATGCACCAAATTGAGTAATTTGTGCTTTGAAATCCCAAAATTTTCTAATTACTGAGGGGGCACATCACCCTTAAACACCCCTACACATTTTTTTACACAAAAAACCTTTTTTGATTTCAAGCAAAAAATCAGCTTTTTTATTCGACCATATGAGCAGTATTTTTTCTATCCGTGCATGAATGAGCACATGTTTTAATTCAAAAATGTCACAAACGTTACCAAAATGTCACAAACGTTACCC
>JXSR01S004470.1:39284-55344 GCA_000969725.1 Ophiothrix spiculata
AATATTATTAGCTAGCTTGTTCAACTCAGAAGCCACTCGTGAGTAAACTAAAATCTGTAGATAAGACAATTACACTGTTAAACTGTTTGTATACTAAATAAAGTGTTTGTTTTGATATTTTGTTGACAAAATCCTGACGCACAGTGTATTTATTCTTGCTTTGCTTTTAGCTCGAACCTGAAAGGTTAATTCTGACCTTGATCCTTGTTTTGGGTCGTAACAGTATACATTTTAGCAGCGGATTTTTAACCCAAACATGATGATGATATCAGTTTTTGAACACAAATGACAATTTTGCCAAATCGGATGCAAAAACCTTGCCATTTTGCCCAAAAACTTCTGGAAAGCCTTGTTTAAATTTGCATTTGTGAAATGTTGAACTTTGTTGCTTTTAGGAATCTAGAAACAAATGTACAGGAAAGTTTTTCTCAAAATTTTGATTTTTATCTTAGTCAAGTTTTACAAAAATGCAAAAAAGCTCAAAAAATAGGTCAAAAAATGTAAACAAATCCCACTGCTGCCACCAAAATGGCAATTTTCATATTACATCGAAATTGGTCACAAGCTATTATTGTTCCGATCACTTTCACTCACAAAATCAAATTGGAGATTTTGATGCCACATGAAAGCGGACATTCAACAAATGTTCAATGTTTCTCATGCATAACTCCTGTAAATTTTCACGCCTATATTATGTTTCGTTGAAGAGATACGGTATGGTCAACTTAAGTGCTGAATTAATGGAACTTATTTTGTTATTAATGTTAACAAAAACAAATATCCTACACTGTTAGAACGCGGATTAAAATTTTAATCAACGCGGATTACCTAGTGAACCACTCATTTGTGGGTTAAAAAGTTTAACCAACAAGATTAAATTTCTGCTAATGGGGATTAAAATTTTAAGCTTATTGGTTAAACTTTGTAACCAACAAATGAGTGGTTCACTAGGTAATCTGCGTTGATTAAAATTTTAATCCGCGTTCTAACAGTGTATATGTTTCTATGGGCAGGCTCTCAGACACATATTTGCCTGTAGCATTGATTTGACTCAAGATATGGGAATGAAACTGCTTTACGATTGCTTTATGACCCTTCCAGTGGTGTAGCCAGACCTTTCTCCAAGGGTGGGCATTTGGCAAACCACCCAAGATTTCACCAATTGATTTTATCGAGCGACTTTACAGGCGTTCCAACAGGGTCCGACTCGGCCGAGTTTTTTTGTGCTAAATATTGTGCTTTATGAAGTTTTCAACCTAATATTTAGCGATTTTCAGCTCTAATTGTCGTAATTTATGGGGAAAAGGCCGTTCCTGCCCCCTTTATTTTTCTCCCAGGTCTTCAAAATTTCTCAAAAAATTTTCCAAGGTGGGCAAATTGCCCACCTTGCCCACCCCTGGCTACGCCACTGGACCCTAAAAGAGTATGTTAAATTTGTCACCACTGATCGGAATGATACCTTCCTTTAACAATGTTTATGATCCGGCAAAACGCAACTAGCGTGTAGTTTGATTTAAGACGCTACGAAGACGCTAACCGACCAGACGCTAACTAACATTCCTTAAAAACCCTGAAATTCACTCGAATAAACTGAAATTTCACAATTAAGGCAGAGTGAATAATAAGAGAGTTGAAATTTGGGTCGTCAGCTGGGTAATGTAAACTTTGCCTTCCGGTGATGATCTGGACCGTACTCAATGTCATGATCACCTTTTTCATGATTTTAAGGTAAGCAGGGCCATACGAAGAGGGGGGGGGGCGAAGTTTCGAAGAGGGTGCACTTGCCTCCCCTGGCTCGAAAAAGCGGTACGCTGCCGGGGACAAGTATCAAAATATCGGGACGATATTTTACTACTGTCCCGATATTACTGTTCCATAATTTTTTTAGTCAAAATAAGCCAATTTGGGGCACAAATATCAAGGTTTTATACCAATTTTTGGCTGAAAATAGCAAACTTTTCGCGCGCTACCCGCGCATTACAAACAAATTGACAGTAGGCCTATATACATCGGGACGAAACATGAATTTCGGGACGGTAAATGTGTTTGTTCCCCTTGGCTTACATGCCTTCGTACGGCCCTGAATATCGCAGTTTGTTCGCGATTCCTACGAATTTGGTCAAATTTCAAATACGACCTGGTATTTTCAAAATAAAACTTGCTTCAGCAGACTGAAGTTTTACATGGAGGTGGACTACAAATCGGCTCGGAGCTCAAACTTGAAACGACACCACATGCACAAGATATAATTTGATGATGTAGGCCTTATCACTGCCCCTGGGGGTAGCATATGGCAACCATCATTATCCTGTCGATTTTTCGCTGCTCTCTCACCCAATGACCCCCTTTTTTCACTGAGCCTTCACCCTATGAGTCTAACCTTATATCCCTCCAAGTTATAATCAGTCCCCTCGCTTTGCACCAGTTAGGCTCCGGGTTTGATTCCCGGCCCAGTGCTTTATATGCATTTAGTTTTCAGTCCATGCTCGCCTCCCGGCGTCATGAGGTTTAGGTCTAGTCTCCGGGTACTACGGTCCAGACGTCAACATCTTGCAGTCCAGTTGAAGATAAGCTTCCTTTAGCATGTTTAGCTTATACCAAGTATAGGGCCTATACCAAGATGGGTTTCCATAATTTTCGGAAGCCTAAACAAGATATGATTTTTATACTTTGAATTACTATTTAACATTAATTATGTGGTGATCAAGGGTAGAGTAAAAGAAGATCATCTACATTTATGAAATGTCAAAAACGCATTAGTAGGCCTACACAATCCGGATTTTTTTTAATCGTCCTTGTATGTAACCAATTTTGAAGATATATATGCAACATTGGATTAGACCTCTAATAATTATAGTTAAAACAACGCTAAACATGTAAGAGAAGGTTAATCAATAATTGTCTGTTGTCGACCACTGAATTAATCAATTATTAAAATTATCTAAAATATACAGACTTTGAAATATACAACCTGAATCAAATAGATCGACAACTGTCAGTTCTTTTGAACATGTTGAATGCCAAACATACTATCAGCTGTGTCTATTGAACATGTTGGAAAAGATTCATTTAAACTTATCGCCTTTCAATTATTTTTCAAACCTTCTGAGTTTTGGTATTATAATATTTCTCATGTTTACCTTGTGAAATTTTACGGCTGAAACTTCTCACATTTTGGATATAAAAGTGGAAATGTTTGGTAACCATAAAATTACTGATACAGTAAAGTATAGGCAAGTGGAAAATACAAAATATAGCTCATAAAATCAAAACTGTTGTTCCGATTCAACTGAAATTTTACATTGAAACATCTTTGATGGGGATATTTCATATGAGAGTGAAAAACTAAAATTTCAAAAAAAGTGTGCCTGGAAAATAGGAAGAGGTTTGATTGCTATAAGGGGTGGAATTTACACGGATCTGCTAGAATGATAAGGAAGGAGGAAAACAGTTGCGGAAACAATTTCTTACCGACGACCCTGAATTTCTGAAATACATTAATACAGCGTCCGTGTGACTGAGCGTCCTGAGCTACTATTCATTTGTGTAGAACGTACTTGAATGCATGTACGATCAATAAATCATTGATTGCGGCTCATGTAGTTCAATTAGACCCGGACTCCTGGTTGTGGGGGACAATCAGTCTCATTACACCGGGTCTGAATGCAAATATTTGTAGTCTATAAACTATCTCTACTGATAATTCTCCTCAAATATCTTGTGTCTGCATGGATATTTCATCCATTAAAGTGAATCCTCGATTTTATCAAGCGCTTTCATTCATGATCATCGTTTTAAAAAAGAGGAAAATTATTATTGGTTTACGCATATGGTCATACAAAATGGGCCTCACTGTATGTCCATATGTTGTACGGAAAGCATCAGTGTTAAACACTGGCCTAAAGCAAACTGTCGATTGGTGTGCACAGCTGTTTGGAAACAAACGTCGTAGGTTTAAATGGTTGAGATTCAGGGATTACTATTTCTGCAATGTATTGCACGAATTTACTCCAAATTTCATTAAATCCAGAGATGGTTTGCCCTTCAAGATGATAAATAACATCTTACTGGTAGCGATCTTCATTTTGCATTTTTTATCCAAAGTTACAGATGCTCAGACAAGTAAGTTGAATCCAATTATCTAAATTTTTGAATATTATATTTTTCTCTGAATTTTTTAATTATATAAATCGATATTTTGTTTTGATGCATCTGCATTTGATATAATTTGTTGATTGTTATATGGCATAGCGATGTTAATGTTTCTGAAAAGTTATGTTGTGTCTTTTGATGTAGTTGATTGTTGCAAAATATGGGAAAATGTTACATTGCGTCTACGTGTAATTCCCTAATTCTGGATTTGTTAATTTTATATCTGCAGTAGATAACCCTGGACAAAATCGAGTACAAAAATAGTACAACATTCCTAAGGTGCACGTTTGGAACATCATTTAAGTACAATTTGAGTACATTTATAGTACACAGATTTGTACTATATTTGTACTAAAACTGTACTATTGTGTTCCGAATGTGCACCTTAGGAAATTATGTTGCACTATTTTTGTACTCGATTTTGTCCAGGGAACACCGCTAAAGAGAAAGAGCTGTACGCATGGGGCTTTTATGACACCAATGATATAGGCTTACCATATTAAAAAAAACACCGTTTAACATTAATTAATTTGTATCCCATCCGATGATCCGACTAATTGTGCGAGGCTGAAGTCGTGCCTCTTTTTATTTATCAACTCTTAAATATTCTGATCCAGATTTTTTAACATTAAATGAAAAGCTCAATTCCAAAAGAGAATAACTTTTTGTCAAAATTGAGTTATCGGTACCAATGAGCAGTATAACCACTCTAGTTGCATGGAATAAAAAAAGTTGCATGGAATAAAAAAACCTCTTTTTCCCAAAAAACCTTTTTTTTCGATAATGTTTTTTTTCTGGTATACTTTACTGTGTGAATTTTGCCCTCAAATAACCATTTTTCGTTCCAAAAGGCATTAACTCCACTGAAATTCAACATTTCTGTTCCAAAAGGGAATATATTCATCAAAAATTGAATAATAAATTGCAATTAAACGTGATCTCTGAGATTTCTCAAACCGTTTTTTTTTGTAACTAATTATGACCTAACATTTACCCCCCCCCCCCTTTTCACAATTGAATTAAATGTCAAATGGGCCTGTAATTAAGAAATTGTGTTTTTCTCCCATTTCACTTTTTTTGGAGTTATTCCCTTTTGGAAACAATCTCTTCAAATATGAGATGGCAAAATCAACGAGTACAAAGCGGAATAGGGCCGAGAACTGTGCGTAGGCCTAAATTACTTTTTACATAACGTAACTTTTTTAGTGTTTTTTTATTTTGTTTGTTCCCCAATGTCCTTATTATGCTCATTAGACATAAAACAAATTTAACCATATAGGCGACCTAACACCACTTTTAATGTTTTTCTCTTACACAGCTGCGCCAAATGTATCAGCTCTGTCGGGTAATGGAACGTCTACAAGTCAGCCTGTCCTTGTTCAAACCCCATCCGAGGTTTCACCTAACACAACAGAATCTACTGTGCTTCAAAATGTAACTTCTGAATCTCAAAATCAAACAGTGTCCATTTCAACTGCAGCTGTAGCCACATCCCAAACTGTCAGCAATGTTACTTCAACACCTACTGATTCAAATAATAAGACTGTGACTACTTCAGTAGGAAATGGGCATGAGAATGTTACAAAAATGTGGACGTTACCACCTGAACATATTACAAACGTTACTGATTCAATGACTAACAGTACAAATAGTGGTGCTATATCTTCTATGACAACTGTATCTAGGAATGCAACCATGGTAACAGAATTAGTTAATGTTACTATGGCAACAAAATCACCAAATGTTACCATGGTAACCGAATCACCACTGAATGCGACCATGGTAACCGAATCACCAAATGCGACCATGGTAACCGAATCACCAAATGTTACCATGGTAACTGAACCAACTTATACTATAAATTCTACAAACACATATATTGTTACATCACCACTTAACGCTACTGTACCAATAAATTCAACGACTTCAAACCCACCAATTAAGCCTACAACTAAATCAGTGTCAAATTCAACAGATTCAGTGCCTCATTCAACGAACCCAGTGTTAAACTTCACGACACCGATATCAAATTCGACGGAATCATTGAAAAATTCAACCGAGCTCTTTTTAAATATTACAACACCAATGTCAAATTCAACAGTCACGACGTCGATACCAATTACAAATTTGACAGAAATGCCCGTGTTTAATTCAACGGAATCCGTATCAAATCCGAATGTGACAGAGCCTTTGATAAATTCGACGATGGCAACACCAGCATCAAATCTTACGACAGCCGCACCAAACGTCACTTCGCGTCCTCATAATCAAACTATCGCACCAAATATCACCCAACAAACTACAATGTCTGGCAATCTTACAACTGCAAGACCTATATCAACGGCTACATTACAGTCAAATACAACTATCAATACCACCGAACCAATGGATACCAAATCTGCTCTTCCTGGAACAAGTAGGGCACCTGCTAATTCCACACTTCCTCCAGAGACTATGAAACCTTTACCAGGCTTGATACCTGTCAAATTTGTTGTCATCGTCATCGATGAAAAGCATAACACAGTAAATGGACCAACAGTGCAGTTTTCATCTCGAGGAATAAACACAATCTCCATTCCTTTGAAAAACTCGTCGCACATTTTGCACACTACTGTCAATGTCAAAGAAGGGGAAAGTGTTGTTGTTATGGTAACGAAGCCAGGATACGCTACCAATGCTGTCAGGGTGATACCAACTGATAGAGCTGCAGGTAATTATTTTAATGATATAGATTAATTCGTGTAAAATTTGCTGTAAACAATTAAGAGGAATCACGGTAAACTTATCAAAGCAGAAACTCCAACAGGAACCTAGAACCGTCCTAGTATAGTTTGAACAGATGTTTCAAATAAAATAAATTCCTAAAGCATCTGAAAAAAAAAACCTCACTAAAATAACATGATGATGCAAATGACATTAAGCTCTTGTTCACAAAACCGCCCCGATACGCTACCTAGCAATTTCAGAAAGGGTTATAGAGGTACAGAGCTTGACCGAGAACCGATCTAGTTTGACGTACAAAATGATAGGGCCAACTTGATTTTGTTTAAAAACGTTAAACTTTTGTCTTTTCGTGCTATTTTATCAAAGTATAACTTCCATATTGACATTCGTTTGATAAAAAAAATATTGATCTACCACATTGTAAACTTTGTTGTATCTGCTCATTTCAGAGTTGTTTGTATAGAAAAAATAGTAATTTTCCCCTTAAAATAGCAGTGTCATTTTAAAACTGCAAATTCAATCAAGCTGTATAGTCTGTGCCGACTCTGTTGGAAAAAAGAAAAAGTGCAAAATGGAGTCTGCACAGTTGTTCTTGACTGATTCTTAATCTTTGAGACCCATATATTCCAGACTGCAAAATTGAGTCTGCACAATTGTTCTTGACTGATTCTTAATCTTTGAGACCCATAGATTCCAGAACTGAATGATACAAAATCCGCACCATTGAGCATTTTGAGAAATCTAAGATGGCCGCCAAAATGACATCCATAACATGTTACTAGTCAAATCTAGTTCAAAACAACACCAACATGTTCCTCTCATCACAAGGAAGCAGAAAAAGTATACTTTTACTGCTTCCTTGTGATGAGAGGAACAAGGAAGCAGAAAAAGTATACTTTAACCTATGTCTGAAATATGGTTCTGGAGTTATAGCCAAATGTGAAAGGGCATATCAGAGGTCACGGAACTGATCTATGGGAGTCCAAAATTTCAAAAGTATCCGATTTTGTTCAAACTGGTCTCAAACTGTTCCTCTTGCAAAAGTGTCTACACAAAGTGATAGTTTGAAGTGTGTCAGGTCAATTGTTGCCATGGTAGCAGGCAAAAACAAAGTCCATATTTACCATTGCATTGGTGCCTGTAGCACAAAGTTTTCCTTGACCTGTAACCATAGCAAAAACGATCTGATGCACTTTAAACTATTACTTTGTGCAGACAGTTTTGCAAGACGAATTTTGGACTCCCATAGGGCCAGTTCCGTGACCTCTGAAATGACATTTCACATTTTTGGCTATAACTCCAGAACCACATTTCAGACATAGGTAAAAGTATACTTTTTCTGCTTCCTTGTGATGAGAGGAACATGTTGGTGTGGTTTTGAACGAGATTTGACTAGTAACATGTTATGGATGTCATTTTGGCGGCCATCTTGGATTTCTCAAAATGCTCAATGGTGCGGATTTTGTATCATTCAGTTCTGGAATCTATGGGTCTCAAAGATTAAGAATCAGTCAAGAACAATTGTGCAGACTCAATTTTGCAGTCAAGCTCAAAATCAAGGTTTTCCCCATAGACTAGTAGCACACATTTTTGAAAAGGTGTTTCTTTGAATTTTTTATTCTTTTCTAGTCATGCAGTTTGAATTTTTCTGATTTGGAGTTTTTGGGCGAATTTTACTTTTATGAACCTACCTCATAAATTATGCAAAAAAGTCAATTTTTGACCAAAAATGCTCTGTATGACTTCTCAGAGGCTGGATTAGATTCCTAGAACACATATTTATTTTAACTACACCTTTCTTAACACTTATATATAAAAGTTGTTTTCATGTTGGTCATTTAGTTTCTGGGAGAATTTGACAATTGTATCAGTGAAATTTAGTGTTTTCACACTGTAAAAACTGTGTTTAGCGATAAAACACATTTTCGCCTCCACTGTGTTAACGTGTTTTGATATTAAACATAAAAGTGTCATTTCGCTAAACATTGATGTTTGATTTCTAAACATTTATGCTTGATTTCTAAACATCAGTGTCAATACTTTAAACACTTCCTTGTCTATACATGTCTGCCTTTACTTTCTATACAATTTTTGCAGTATAACGGCCAAAATCCCCGATGGTTGCCAATTAAATATGCAAATTAGGCAAATTTGTGCATTTTTGATCTGTTTTCTTTCATTTTAATATTGGGTATCATAAAGCTTCGGTTTAAAGGCAGTATAACACTTTTAGTTTAAACAAATTATGATTTTTCATTTCTCATCTAAATGCACACAAGTTCATATTTATTTTGAATGACGTAATTTATAGAACATGATTCATTATCAATATTTATTTGAACACAAATAGACATGGGCGTTATGGTGCTACAAATGACACGCATATACAATGTACATTGTGATGTTGCACCTGCTCGATCATCATGGACATTTTAATTAAGGCTATTGCAATCCCTGAATTAATTATTATAACACACCATTCGAGGATTACAGTGTTAAAGACAAAGACAAAATACTTTACAAAGGCAACATTGGGCCCTAAATGTTACCTCTGTGAAATAATATTGTACTAATTCTTATTTTTTATGAACTTTATTAAGATGAAAATTTATTTTGAAATTCTCCTTAAATATATGATTCATTGTTCAAAAAGTATGTCATCATTTTGTCACATTTCAAAACCCAATCCTGGTAAAAAAATTAAAATAATAATAAAAAAAACACGAACACAATTGTAGCCAATTTGATTCAGCTAACAATGCGATTTAAAGCATTTTGATACTCAGTAATTTACAATATTCCTAATCTGAGATATTTCTATAGTAATTTTCATCTCGGGTCTTAATATTGATGTTTGGGTTTACACCAGCCTTAAAATGCACGTTTTTCCCTTTCCATGTATGTGTACAAATTAGCATGCAAAAACATAATTATTATATAATGTGTAAATTCACGTGCAGGCATATCAAAATATCTCTTTACTTTAGCATGTTTAGTGGTTATTAATTTCTGTATTGTTAAATCGTTGAATTGGGTGAAAATGTAAAAAAGGCATACAATCTGTTACAATATGCGTAATTCCAGAGTTCAATTTTTTAATTCAAACCCATTTTTTCATATTCCTACGGAAACTAGAACTGGAGTCAACAAAAGCAGCAGTATGCCTATGTCCACCTGTTCAAAATCTATTGATGATTTGAAAACTGAAACTAAAAGGGGATTTGCACTATATAAATTGACGGTAAATTGTTTTAAATAATACTCTCTGAAAAACTACTAGTTAAAAAAATGAAATGGAAACATTTGAAGCGTTGAGCGACCATTTAGTTCATCATGTTTATTGTATTTCTTGTTCATTGTTGTCAGTAGCGCAGAGAGGTTTCCATTATTATTATTATTATTATTATCTTTACATTTAATTTAGAAAGCTCAAATTTTGAAAAAGAGATGGGTCATAACATATAGCATATCCATAGAATGACATAAAAGGGTCCGTTAAAATACACAGACAATAAGAGAAAAAATAAAAAATGAGGGTCAGTATTTTTTTTAATACTTTTTATGATGATGACGATGACGATGACGATGTCTAATTTATTGAAGAACGCATCATTGACAAGAAACATTTTTATTGAACTTTATGTGTAAGAAATACTGGCATTTACACCAGTCGGAAAATATAGGCCTCTGTAGCCTATTGGGTTTTTATTTTAACGTTTATGTTATACATTTTACAGATATTGTCGCCCAACTTGTTAGGCTTCAGCCAGCGTTCATCAGTATAGTAGAAGACACCGTGAACATTGAAACGCCTAAAAACGGTAAGAAATTGTAAACAAACACAATTATTGCACTTTTTCCTCTTTGTACAATAATCTTCCATGATAGTTTGAAATAATAAGACACTTGAAAAATAAATTATTAATAAAGCGGCACATATATGATCCTTGTTTCCCTAAAACCTCGAAAAATACTAATCACGCTATTATATGTTTTTGCTTTTTGGAGATCAAGTTCTCTTATAGGTCTTTTTAAAGTTCTCTTTATAGATCTTTTTTCATGAGATCAAAAGTTTCCGTTTTTTCTATGAGACCAAAAGGAATATCATCTGTTTAAAAAAACCACGTTTCAGTTTCTATGAGAGATCATAACTAGGGTAATTATTTTCAACTTGAATTGGTTGAACCATTTGGAATTACTAAGTAATGAGTGACTTTATATCAGAGCTACCTAATAATAATGGCATTTATATATTGCCTTTTGACCGAATAGGAAACAAAGCGCTCGTGATTCGCTGCAGGTAGAACGTCACAACCATTTAACTTCACTTAGAAGTGCTTCCGTAGAGCACATTCTATCGGTTCTTCGGTTGTAATATTCACCCTTTGTGCAGCTTCCCATAACCTGGGTGGGGCAGACTCAGATGGACAAATCAAGTGACAGTTTTAGATGCAGGAGGAAGACCGGAGTACCCGGAGAAAAACCTGCGGAAGCGAGCATGGACTGAAAACCAAATGCACATAAAGCGCCGGGAGCGGGACTCGAACCCGGGACCTCATTGGTGCAAGGCGAGGGAAGTAACGCTGCGCCAACCCGCTTCCCCAGACCCAAAGACCTAAACTTTGCTGGAGCGATTTAATTATGTTTACTGTTTAAGCATATAATTTGGTCACAGTACAATTTCGCATAGATTATAATAAAAGCATGAGTAATATTTTTGTACTAAATTATTAAAAACTTTGGGAAGTAAGAAATTAAGGTTTTGGTAAGCTTTGGTATAAAAAGAGTAAACAAATAGGCCTACTTGTCAATTCGTTATATTCCGATTTAAATCATAACATAAACTTTCTATATATTCATTTTAACTGCCTTAAAATAGAAAACGGTCTTACAGCAACAATCAAGTTTCCAAAGAGTGCCACGAAGGAGATGGAAAACATCACAGCAGATTGTCTCCTGGTGACAACGGAAGATTATCTTCCCGATCCTACCATTGCTTCTAACACATCAGAGTCGGGGAACAGGGGCCTCCAACCATATGCGGCAATACAGCTAAACGTTTACAGTGGAAGTTCAGAAATCACTACTGGGAATTTCACAATGATGTTACCCATCACTGAAAAAGAATTCAAACTTGAAGGAGACGAAATCCCAGCTTGGTATTTTGATGAAAATGCAGGTAATTACTAAAAAGATACGAAATGTTTTTGTAAAGTCTGTCCTCTTTTTTTAAATTTATCAAATGGCATCAAAAGTTTTGGAATTTGATAAAAAGCAGGTATAATTATTATATTGAAAAGTCATATCTGTGCAAGGCTATGTGAAAATTAAATGAAAACATTTAAAAATTTTAAAAAAGTTACCTTCTTATGTTTTCATTTAAAAGATTGTAGTTATCTTCTAGAAAATTGGTTGTTATCTTCATCAGAAACTTTTTGGAGAACATTTGTAAATTTCAAAAATAATTACTTTTTATGTTTTCAAGATTTATAGTTACCTTCTAGAAAGTTATTCTTGGTTGTTGTCTTTATCAGACATTTACAAGACATAATCCATTCTAAGAAACAAAAGAATTACATTTTCTTGGTCAATTCATTAAAATAAGAGCAAACTAAAATCAATTTAAGTAAAAGTTGAGTAAAAGAGCAGTGTTGTACAACTGACTAGAGGTTTTACTACAAAATTGGTAAATATCTTCCAATCTTACCCAACCAGGTGCATGGCAGAGGAGTGGCACAGGGGTCCTACAAAAGATATCCAAGTCTCTTTACTGGCAATTTACAGCACCTCACTTGTCATGGTGGATGGCAGCTACTGAAGAAAAAGGTAAACATTTTTTAAAGGGACTGGCCTAGATTCTTCCCACTAATGTTTTACCTACATATTTTTTACTTGAATCGATAGAACATATAGTAATATAATCTACAAATAGTTTTCCATGATTTTGATGAATATTGGAGAAAATTGCAATTCTTTACCTACTTTATCATACGATGGCGCAAAAAAGTGGTGTGAAAATAGTGTTTCTAGTTTGAAAACTTAAAAAGATCTTGTTTCTACACCTGTGATGGCCAAACAAATTAAATTATCTCCAGGAGCTTTGTTTGATCTTTTATTTGGTAAACCCCGGAGGTACAAATTTAGGATTTAGGAAACACAGGAAAGCCACACCATCATTAAAGAATGAAGTATTTTTGAAAAACTGGGAAAAACTTGGATTTTATCATCCTAGCCCGTAACCAGGGGGTGCGGTGGGGGAATTGACAATCTACAAAAAAGGTCAACAAAAATTCCCTAAATGTCCAACAAAAGAGCACCTTAAGCACCAAAACACGAAAATGAAGGTCGTTACTTAATAAAATACTACACAAAATGCTTGGAAAACTACTGAAAACTTTTTTTTTTTGCTTGTCACTTTGTCAAAACCACTAAAATTAGTTTAGGGTCAACCAAAACGAAAATTTTTCCTCCAAAAGGTCCACTTTTTGAAAATCCGCACACCCCTTGAAAAAATCCTGGCTACGGGCCTACTTTCATCAACACTTTTTTTTTACTCCAACTCTTTAAAAACCATTGTTTAATAAGTAAGTACACATTTCTATGTTTACGTTGGGTGACCCAGCAGAATCCATCAGTCTGGATGTAGTGCCAAGTGGTTGACCGATGCCCCCGGGAGGGGTACTTAGTACAAAAGAGATTATGGGGATGTGCCACAAACTTGGGTAGCAAAATCAGGCTGTCTGGTATGGCAATGGGTCCTTTTTTCTTTGCAAAATGTGGTATTTTGATGGGTCTGATTTTCAAAATTTTCTGAAATTTGTGCCAAGTTTTGTCTAAATTTCAAACAAAATCAGGAAATTTTCAATGTGCCAGATTAGCAAAACTTTTTGCAGAAACTTAAAATTGTTGTATTAAACTCAAAATTTGGACATTTGATATATGGAAGGGTCCATTTTTTCTTGAAAATTGGTATAAACATGGGTGGTACTTCAAATTTCCCTGTGGCACAACCCTACCAAAAACCAATTTAAGTACCCCTCCCCCCCCCCCCCCCCGGCCGATGCCTAAGAAGTTGGTTTATCTGCTCAAACATGATGTGATCAGTGAATGACAGTTTGTGCCCTGAATAAACAATTTTAGCTAAAAGTTTAGTGTTTTTTGCAAAAAAAATATTATGGAAAGCCTAACAAAAGGTACTAGATTTCAATAAGTTAAAAAAAGAGAGAACGTTTTACAAAAGCACATTTTTGGGACAAAACAATGTTTTGGTGTTTCTTGCTGAAGTACTCTTGTATAAACATACCATTAACTCTGTATCTCAGCACCGGATAATTAAATCAAAATAAAAGTATATATTTCTATAAGCGGATTTGTATACTGGACATGATGGCGAGGTCATTTTTGACCAAAATGTTGTAATTTTGGCCCTAAAGGTCTAAAAATCATGTTTTTGGGCCTAAACGTTTATGGGAAAGCTACCTCAATTTTGCATGCTTTGGTAAAATTTTGAACCATTTTACTTTTTAGAATCTAGAAAGCAATATCTAGGAACAGATTTTTTATATGTTTGATTTTTATCTTATTTTTTTTTGAAATATTGTCAAAAATAGGTCAAAAAGTGTAATGTTTTGTCAAAAATTGGTCATATCCCAAAACCTAAAAAAATATATCAAAAATTTGAAAAATGCGTTCCTAGATATTGCTTTCTAGATTCTAAAAAAAGGTTCACAATTTTACCAAAGGAAAATTAGTTAGCTTTCCCATAAACCTTTGAGCCCAAAAACATAACATAGGGCCAAAATTACACATTTTGATCCAAAATGACCTTGCCATCATGTTTAGTATGCAAACACGTTTCTAAAAATATATACTTTTATTTGGATTAAAAGGAGCTTGGTCCGATTTTTCTAAATTTATTTTTCAATGTCATATGAAAGATGAGTACTAAAGAGATTTAAATTTGAAATTTCAGTTGAATCACTTCAACTGTTTTGATTTTATGGGCAATTTTGTATTTCAGAGTCGCCTATACGTTACTATGTAAAATTGATTATGGTTACCATAATTAGACAAATTTTCATTAATAACTCCAAAATGAAAAGTAACCCAACCGTGAAATTTCACATGGGTTATGAGAAAAATATGAGCAACATTTTGGTACCAAGATCTCTAAAAATTTGAAAAAAAGTTGAGGCAATTGGACCATGCTCCTTTAATTATCTGTTGCTGAGTTACAGAGTAAAAACCATTTCTAAAAACAAAGGGTTGACAGGGCTCTTAATTAAGGCTTTAGTAAGATTCAAACTACCCGGCAAACTACATAGAGTTATAGAAAAGTTAGGAGTCTGATGCTCAATCTCAAAACTGTCAAAATGAGAAAAATGCTAAACAATAGTGATTTTGAATTTATAATGGTGTTAACCTCTATAATATAAACTTTTGAGGTTTCACTAATAAAATTCCTTTTATGATGCAAATGGTCCAACAATTTAGGCACTTTATGACTTAAAAAATCCTGCTACTGGCCTGCATGAGAATAATAAATAATTACATATTTCCCCTGGTTTCTTACAGAAACAACCAAGAAAGGAGGCAAGCTACTTCTGGGTAACATGAGCGGTACTCAGTTTATCATGATACTTATCATAGCCTGTATTGGGGTATTTGGTATAGGAGCTATGCTGGTGTTTGTCTGTATGACACCCAGGGTTAGAAAAGTGTAAGTTGCTACAACCTTTTTAGCACACACAGAGAAAAAAGTGAGTCACTTGTCCATATAGACTCACCAGGTATACTGTATGCAGCGCCCCAAGAAGGAGCATTCGCACAGGGGACCAACGGCTTAACGTGACTATCTGTACCACGGAGTAATTAGAGTAAAGTTTCTTGCCCAAGGAAACCAGGAGACGTAAACCGCCTGGCCTGGGGCTCGAACCCACAACCTCTGTATTACGAGACCCGTGCTCTAACCGCTCGGCCACGCTCCCCTCTGGTATGGAAACACTTGACCCAAAAATGAGTCAAAGTGACGCATTTTGAGCCAAAGTGTTTCATTATATGGACAAATTGACTCACTTTTACGCGAGTGACTCACTTTTTTCTGTGTGTGCAAGAAACCTCTTTGACACAGAATCTGTAAAATTACACAATTTTATTTGTGTTATGAAGACTTTGTGTTATCCAT